>JAQIWK010000106.1:0-24134 GCA_034695265.1 Dissorhina ornata | reverse complement strand
ATAAAAAGTAGCAATATATCATATGTATTGTATAACAAATACAATACAGCTTTCAAAATGCTATTAAATGATTTTCCATTTACCGATTTGCCTATTTAATTATTAGTAGTTTTGTATTTTATTAATCTGTTATCATTAAGTAATTAATACAAACAACAAAATCAATGGACAAAAGACCTACTTTTATGGGCCAAAGCTTGGCTTTATTTAAAAGAAATCTATTGATTAAAAGGCGAAATATAAGACAATTTTTAGCTGTAAAAAAATTAATTAATAAATATAATTAATATTTAATTTAAACAAAAATTATTTATGTTTAACAGCAACTATTCGTACCGATGGTTATCATGGCTTATGTAATGATAGCACTAAATAGTTTCTTAAAACTGCGAGACATCGAAGAAGTTGCCAATCCTTTGGATAACGGGACCAATTGGTTTGATGACAGAAATTTGAAACACTTCAAGACATCCGAGTGGATCATTGGTCCTAAAAATAATTTCACAGATATTATGGTATCGGAAATTGAACAAACATTGAAAGTAAAACATTATTTAATACATGTATTCATTTTTAGTAAAAATTTTTACAATTAATCATTTATAATGAAAATTAACAGCTCATCCGATACTCAAATATGATTTTAAAACCAACGGGTAATACAAGTTTTACTACATTATCACAACATATTAACAACTCGTTTAGTACCGCCGGTGAAATGTTAGACTATTATAATCAAAATTCTAATAACTTTGCATTTGCCGTCATTTTTGATGAGATAACTAATACACGGATCAGTTATACAATAAGAATGCCTATCAATGAAGTACCGAATACTGATATTTTTGGAAATCATGGTCTGATTTTATAGTTAAATAATTTGTTGTTTTAAATAATATTATTTGTGTTTAATTGCAAACAATTAGTTAACTGTAGAGACCATCCGTTTGATGAGCCAAAAGATTTGCTCAAAAAATACGATACACACAACAAATGTCACGAAATGGACATTTATATCTATGGCTTCACCTTTGTCCAAACAATTATTGACTCAACTATTATTAGAGTAACTTTTAGTTATAAATTATATAAATCTCTTAAAAAACTAGAATTTTATTAAATTGAATAGATATTGACGCCAAACAATACGGACGCAGTGCTACCCATTGCTAAATTACAATTATACCCTAAACATAGCGCTAAAGTACCGATTGGCTCTACAGTGTTAAGCATAGCGTTAGGAATTACAATAATTTTTTCACAATTAATGCCAATAATGACATCAAATTTGGTTAAAGAGAAAGAAAAGCGTATAAAAGATGCAATGTTTATGATGGGCTTAAGACCTACAGTCTATTGGTTGGTTTGGTTCATACTGGAAGGCATAGTTGTCCTCATTCTAGCACTTCTAGTATCAATCGTTTACACTATATCTGGTTTTATACCAAACACTGTCTTTTTGACCACATTTTCAATCCTATTTGTTATGATATCGTTGTTTGGCTTAAGTTTGATTGAATTGTCAGCCATTTATTCAAAGTTTTTCTATAAAGAAAAGGTTTTAGAAATCAATAACAATTTTAATTAAATTATATTTAAATTACATTTAAATTATATGTAATTATTGTAGACTTCAACACAACTCATATCACTTATGATATTTTTCTCGTTTGGGCCGATAGTACTTGTTTCGGGAATTTTCATAACAATACAAAAACCATTCAATTACCTACTTATACTCTTCTCCCCCTGTGCTCTAACATTTGGCATACATTCAGTAAATAATTTATAAATAATTTATAAATCAAATTATTTCATTAAATTTTATTTTTATGAAGATTTTGAGCATTACTTACATAAATGGCTTAAACCTTGGGTTAAATACACTATTCATGGGATCAGACATTAGTATTGGAATTAGTTTAATATCGCTGTTTGTGGACAACATATTGTATTCATTATTAGCTCTCTATTTAGATCGAGTCATACCCGAAGAGTTTGGCTCTAATCAGAGCTTTTGTTTTTGTTTCGAAAAAAATTATTGGTTTCCGCAAAAGACTAGTCAATTGTCAACGGATTCATCAAAACAAGCGCTGAATTTAGATATAGAAGAAGTGTCACCAGAATTGAGAGATAAATCTGTGATTTGTATTAAGAATATAACCAAACGATTTAGAAATGAGAAGACATTAGCCGTAAATAATGTATCGATGAATATATACTCATCACAAATAACTGCATTACTGGGCCATAACGGTGCCGGTAAGACAACACTTATTAATATGATAATCGGTGCCATCGCTCCCAGTTCTGGATCTATTTCTATACACGGATACGATGTGACAGATCCGGCTATTATGCAAAATATGCGCTCAATGTTTGGCGTTTGTCTTCAAGAAAATACATTATTAGATGAACTCAATAGTGAGGAACACTTAATATTTTTTGGACAAATGAAAGGTTTATTTGGCAATGAATTAGTCAAAGAAGTGAATGAATTGCTTCATCTCATGGATTTATACACAAATCGATTTACGGAATCAAGAGATTTAAGTGGTGGACAAAAACGCAAGCTTTGTATTGCTATAGCTTTGATTGGCGGACCAAAAGTGGTTATATTAGATGAACCGACGAGTGGTGTCGACGTTGCTATTAGGCGTCAAATTTGGTCAATACTTCAATTATACAAAACCAATAAAACAGTTATAATGACCACTCATTTCATGGAAGAAGCGGACATTCTTTGCGACCGAAAGGCTATACTTACTAAAGGATCGCTGCGTTGTGTCGGAAGTTCACTGTTTCTGAAGAATAAGTTTGGTATTGGATATCACCTGACAGTTGACGTCCATCGGAGCGCTAATATTGAAGACATTAAATCACTAGTCACTGCAGATATACCGACTGCAAGATTAGATCGGAAGGCCGGCACTGAAGTGTTTTATGTATTACCGCTAAACGAAAGTCAAAAGTTTTCAAAACTATTTCACACATTAGAGAAGTCAACCCAAAGTGTTAACTCATTTGGTATATCAATGACTACTTTAGAAGAAGTATTTCTCAAACTTGAAGACGAGTCCGAAGCAAATGCTACCAAAATGAATCCAACAGAAGAGTCTACTAAACACTCAAATACTACTGATATTTCCATATCTGAAGTCACATATCGGCCACAATTTTGGAACTCATTTTGTGCCTATCTTTACATTAAGTGTTTGCTTATTAAACGAAATCCATGGCATTTGATATCATTAAACATCGGAATAGTTATTGTATTTGTTATTATATTTATATTATTTTTAACAATGACACAAAAGACAGAAACTAAACGGACTGTCATTTCTCCAGCCATTTATGACAAACAAAATGCAGTATTAAAGTACCTAAACAATGCCAATCAAAGTCTAACACAGTTTACACAAATAGTATCACAATTAGGAGCCAAACCCGAAGAGATTCTAGAGATAAATTTACAAACACTGGCCAACAGTTATATGGCTGTTATTATAAATAGTTTTACTGCCAATAACATTGAATGGCAGTGGCTTTTCAATGAAACATATTTATATTCGCTACCAATTCTGCAAAATTTGATGGCAAACGCATACTTCAAGTTAATTAACAATCAAAACTATCGACTCATACAAACTTCTAACCAACCATTGCTCTTAACTCAAGCCGAAGAAAATTCAAATCCAATTCAAATATTTTTGGTTATCTATACTATTTTTTATGTCATTACATTTAGTATAACAATTGGACAGATGTTTGCTTTTGATACCATTGATGACAGAGAAGTACTAAAATTTTAATGAAATAATTTTTAAAAAATAAATTTTAATTAAATATTAAATAAATTTTTTTAGACAAAAATAATAGAAACCATAAGAATATCTGGAATGGGATTCTGGTGTTATTGGTTAACAAACCTATTTATACATACAGTGCTACTTGTATTGGAGCTATTATTTGTGTATATTTTGCTTACAATTCTTATACGAGTAGAGTATTTGGAAACATTTACAGCAAAAATCTCATTCATAATACATATAATAGCGTCGAGTATAGCGTTAATGCAAACCAATTATGTTTTTGGACACTTGTTTGCCACCAAATCTACCGCACAATTGCTCACACTCTTCGAAATAATTGTAAAATTTCTTTAAAACTAAAATCAATTTTAATTATAATTATCACAAAACTAATTGAATATTTATTTTAAAACAGATTACAGTTATAGTAGTTTTTATATTAATAGTGGTGGGATATGTGTTAGGACTTAATCCTATATTTGCCATTATATTTTTTATGTTTGGCATTGTTTGGCCATTAATTCCCACAATTTTAGGCCATGCTTTAATTTATTTGGTCAGTATTTTAACTTTTAAATTATTTAAAAATATCTTTCAATTTTGAAAATCACTTTAAAACTTTTAGTTATACATCAATTCAGTTCAACACTTATATTTCCCATTCCTAATGCTCTATGTATTTCTCAATGTAAGCATTAAATAAGTTATATATAATTTGTTTTATTAAATTGTATTTAAATATAACTTTATTTGATAGCTATTGGTGTCGTTTATGTTTTATATGTTTATATTGAAACTTATTGATAGTACCAATGTTTGGGAAGATATTATGGCATTGTTTGGATCAAAAGCTAGCGATTATATCATTGCTATGGACTCTCCACTTGAAGATGAAGATGTCATCAATGAAAGAAGAGAAGTAAAACAAGTATTGCATAGCAAGCATAAGGTTTACATTTAAATAAAGTTTTATTAACAAATTAAAACAAATTAAATAATATTTGTTAACATTGTTTAGAAACCAATTCTATTAATACATGGCTTAAGAAAAGTGTTTAGAAAATCGCATTGTTTAGGACTATTGCCGTCGAGTATAGCACCAGAAATAGCTGTCAATAATCTGAGTCTTATTGTGGAGAAGAATAATATCTTAGGTTTATTGGGACCCAATGGCGCCGGAAAGACAACTGCTATGCGAGTGATCATCAAACAGGAACAGCCGACGGCTGGTTTGGTCAAGATTTGTGATCAGGAAATAGATTCAGAAAACTTTCACAAACTGATAGCTTATTGTCCACAACACGACACCCTCTGGAAAGACATTACAGTGAGAGAGCACTTGAAACTATTTGCTACTATTCATGGCGTTTATTACAAACAATTAAATGCATTTTGCAATAAGTATGCCATCGATTGTCAATATATTAATTAATTGGTTATTAATTTGTAATTTATTTGACAATTCATTAGACATTTATATGATCTGAAGGTTGCAGAACATGCAGACAAACGCACTGAACATCTATCCGGAGGAACCAAACGAAAAGTAAATTTACATTAAATATTAATTAATTATTCAAATTACTAATTATTTTATAAATTGATTTGAAGTTATGTTACATATTGTCACTAATGGGTGAATCAAAACTAGTTCTTCTGGATGAACCATCGACTGGAATGGACCCCTACGGTACTTACTATTAGATAATTAATTTTTAATTTAAACATAAGTTTAAAATTAATGTTAAAATTGTTTGAAATTATATTTGAAAGCGAAACGATTTTTATGGACAACAATACAAAACAATTTCAATAAAAGTGAAGAAAGAAGTGCTGTATTGACCACACATTCTATGGAAGAGGCGACTGCTCTGTGCACTCGTATTGCTATTATGACCAAAGGTGTGATGCGATGTATTGGTTCGGTTCAACATCTTAATAACAAATACGGCGCCGGATATGTACTGGACATCAAATGGGACACTAATAAGGCATCCATTGAATCAATCAAACAAATCATTTCAAACATATTCGCCAAATGGACGGTTCGGGAAGTGTTTGGCAATCGTATGACCGCTGATATACCCCAACAGTCGGTGCAATCGTTGTCTAATGTCTTCTCATCGTTAGACGCCATCAAAATGAATGCAACCATTGGTGTGGAAGAGTATAGCTTAAGTCAAACAACTCTCGAACAAGTTTTCATACATTTTGCTAAAGATTCCCAACATTTCAATGTTTAAACCAAATTATTAAAATTACTATTCATTTTTAAAATTACAAATTTTTACTTTTGATTACAAACATAACATAAAATATTTACAATTAGATAAATTTTACTTTGATTGTCGCTGGTGTTCATTTAATTAATTAAAATATTTTAATAATTTTAAATATAATAATCCTGTCATACAAATAATCTATAAAATGAATTATATAATTTTAATTTATAATGAATTATATAAGACCATGCTTACTTTAAAGCCTTGAAAACTGCAAACACGAAATAATTTCCAACAATAAAATCCATCCCGTTTATGGCCCAATCTTTCCAACAGTAATAGTAACTAAAATTTATAAAAAGAAATTAATTACACAATTAAAATATTTCTATTAAAAAACACTATACTTTTAATTTATAATTAAA
Organism: Dissorhina ornata; assembly: GCA_034695265.1. Lineage (NCBI taxonomy): Eukaryota > Metazoa > Arthropoda > Arachnida > Sarcoptiformes > Oppiidae > Dissorhina > Dissorhina ornata. The sequence goes on along the minus strand of JAQIWK010000106.1, from coordinate 17,675 downwards.
TTTTATATGTGATGAATTTAATATAACATAAGATTTTAAAAATTGTTTATTAAATAAAGATGATGAATAAATAATAAATATCAAGCTAAACATCCATTCAATATAGACCGTTATCGCCAGTAAACGAAAAAATACATTTAATTTATTATTTAAAGACATATAAAAAGCAACACTAATTGATAAACTAATTAAAATCCAATAAATGGCCAAAATTAATGACCAATAATTTGTATTATATTCTTGTATTTCTATAAATAAATTATTAAACTTATGAAATATTTTGAAAAGATTTTGTTTGGATTTATAAATGGTTTTTCTTAATGTTTTATTTAAACAAGCAAGTTTTAATTCAATATAATAAGCAATAATAGTGTAATAAATTAATTGCCAAACTATCACCTTGTTACAATAACTACAATACAATGTCCATACAATACTATGAGGTAATGCTATAAATATAATTTGATATAAATTTAAATTTATAGCAAATATACCAAAAATTGTTATAAAAAGTAAGTAATCAAAAGCGTTTAAAAAGTGTTCAATAATTTTAATTAATTTACGGCTAAATTTCAAATAAGATTTAATTAATTTAATATTATTTAAGCTAAGTTCTTCTGGTTTAAGTAAACCTGATAACAATAAAAATATACGTTGGTCAGTTGGTTTAATACCGTAATAGTAATTTTTTAAATGAACAAGTTGAGATAAAAATGTTATTAAACTAACACAAGACATACTCAAATGCATTTCAAGTCTAACGCCAATAAAATAACAAAAATCGCCTAACAATGCATAAAATACGGGTCCATAACCATGATAATTATCTGGTAACATAATTAAAATTAATACCCGTAAATAACAAACTATAAAAAATATATATCTAAAATATGGATTATTTAGCAAGGGTCGTTTGAACTGGTCCGTATAGTTTTTTGGTTTATACAGTGCCAAACCAATTTGATACAAATGTGTACCAGCTTGTTTTGTAATCATCGAACTTGGTAGTACTTTATTAATATCAATAATTTGTGGTGGGCTATCCATGATATTAACAAATTAAAGTAACTTAAATAGTTTTATTTGTATTATTTAAAAATATAAAATTATTGTTATATCACTTATACAAAATATATAACTGAAATTAAAATAAAATTTATAATGATTAATCATAATATATAATATTTAAGTGGTTAATAATAGTTTTATTTCAAATATTACTTAATATTATTTTGTATTTTTCTATATAATATATAAATGTATAATTATAGTTAATTACAAACATAAAATATAATTTTTTTAATATATTAATAAAAGTTTTATTATTGATAATAAATTTATATAAAATAATATTTTATTTTTGTGTTTAAAACAATTTATTTTTAACAACGACATTAACAGCATGATGCATAATACGTGTATATTCAATATGACATTTGTAGTTCATTAAATTTTTAATTAATTAGCTATAATATTAATTTATTTTATAAATTTCTATTACAAATATATTACAATATTTAAAAATATTTTTATATTATTTTTAAATTAAAATTAAATTTGTAATAGAAATTTTAATGTCTTTAGACTTTTAATGACTTTAGTATTCAACTACTTTTAATTTTTTAATTTTATTAGTTTAAACTTTAAAGTCAAATAAAATCTAAACATAAAGTAAGCATGTATAATTTTTTCAATTTAATAAATATTACTATAATCTAGCTAAAAAATATTTTTTACTTAACAAACAATAAACATTTTATATTAAAAAAAACACAAAAACATGTTTTTTTGAATGACAAGAATTATGGGAGATATGCCAGAATATATTGTGGGACCGATTCTGCGCTAATATTTATATCCCGATAATTACAGTCATAATAATAATTGTTTAGTAGTTTTTTTGTTGCATTAAATTCTTGTTAAGAAAATTTCCGACTTATTTCCAAACAACTCTTAACCCAATAGTTATTCAGAATATTCTTATTTTTGGCTCCGACTTAGTGAACCACACAGTTATAGTGAAGTATATATCTTTCGGAGTGTTTAGTGAATTATATTTTATGAATAATTAAAAGTATGACTACAAGTAATTAAAATATACAGTACTTACAATGAAATTTAAATAAATAAATTGTTAAACAAGTTGTTAAACAAATAAATAATAACATCTCATAAACAAGTTATGGATAAACGGTTTGGCGTTAAGGCGGGCGAGTTTTTACACCTAAACCCATCCGACATACCAGGTCTGATGGTGTTTGATCCGAGACAGTTTAGAAACAATTTAATGGCCGCAAATACCAAGTCTCGTTTGGTCAGCATTTTTGTTTATCTCAAAAAGTTGAGCGAAAAATGGTTTTCACATGTTTTACTATTAGTTTGTCTTATTTTGTACGCTTGTATCGGTGCCTGGATTTTTGAGTCGGTTGAAGGAGGCTATGAAAAGCAACAGAATGTATGTTATTTTGCTATTTGTATCTAAAATTCCGTATTTTAAAATAATTTTTAAAAATTTGTAGGAAATTATACACGAACTACGAGAACCTGTTAATAATATAACAAAAAATTTAGCCAAACGTCTGTGGAATGAGCGCTTGAAATATCCGATGCCCGACGGATACTCTACACTTGATTTAGATAGACGTTGGGATATAAAAGCGAGAAATATGTTGGCAGAGTTGGAAAGGCAAGTGTCTTTCACTTGTAAACTTGGTTTACAGAGGGGTATAGTTCACGATCAAGAGACCAATAAATGGACTTTTATGGGCGGATTATTTTTCAGTATGACTGTCTTTACAACTATCGGTTAGTAGTTTTGTATACTTTTTTATATTAAATAAATTTAATTTATTTATAACTTATTTACTATTTATATAAGTCTAATAAAATTTTACGATTGACTAAATAAAGAATTTTTAAAAACATTTTGATTCATAAATCTTAATTTAATAATTAAATTGTTTAAAATACTTTACAAAATATTTGTTAGATTTGTTTTTTATGTTAACTTGAAATGTGTTTTTGTGACAAATGTTAAAGAATTTTTATTTTTATACAAATTAATTAAAATTTAAATAAGTTATAAACAAATTTATTTTAAGTGTATTTATATTTTTTGCTATAATTAAATTTGTTTCACTCAATACATGTTTGAATAGTGATTGCAGTTTTGTATTGAAAGAGTAAATCTATTTTTACAATACATTAAATTTTTTAATGAAATTATTCACATTTCTTATTCATTGAAAAGCCTTACAGAATATCTGTGAACTGAATAAGAAATATGATATCAAAATAATTTTTTGAAAACTACTCATACATGAAGTTTATTCATAAGTTTTTAAACATTTTAATTTTCTTTTGATTTATTGCGAGAAAAAAAACTATTTTTATTTCTTAAAGTAAATGTTTTAAATAGTATATGATTTTCTATTATTAATATTATTATATTATAAATGTTTATTAAATGTAATTTATATTTGCTGTCAAGTATAGTTGATTAATTGACACTTATTTCCTTTATTTTATTAGTTTATTTGTTTAAGTAGTTTATGTTTAAATGTCTTAAGACTTTTTATTTAATTTTTGAAGCGGATTATGCATTTAACAAGATATGTAATTATAAACTTAATACTCTTTAAAATTGTTTAACACTATACTTATAGCGCAAAACATGTAATGAATTTTGTGTAAAATTTTAAAAATAAAAACATAAAATCGGGTCAAACGGGACGGGTGTAGAGCAATGTTTAAGTTAAAGTATTTGTGATTTATTTAATACATTCAATTCATCTATTTTTATAGCAAACAAACAAATCTCAGTCAAAAGCGAAACAAAGATATAATAGTAATTTTTATTTTATTTAAACATATCATATAATCAATTTATTTGATGAATAAAACAAATCTTTTTAAAAATTATACAAAGAGAAACCAAAGCCAACAAAATGTCATTTAAATATCTATAAAGTTTTACAAAATAGATAATCAATTATTTGAGTAAATAGTGTCAAGAATTATAAATAATTTTATTATACTTTTTGTTTTTTTATTGGTTAGGCTATGGAGATAATCCACCCAAAACTCGTACGGGTCAGATTTGTACCATGGTGTATGCGATCATAGGCATACCATTATTATTGATGGTATTGGCAGATATGGGAAGAATATTTACCAGAGGAATCAAATTTGTTTTCAAATACTTTCGACGCCTTTATTACCTTAAAAGTTTTAGAAAAGTGCGAAGAGTTGGCCGATCTGTTGGCAATATGGGTCGCAGAGCTACCATGAATAACATCAGGGTATATATTAATAGATTTCGTTAATTTTATAAATTGTATATTAATTGTTACATTGCTAACCATTAGCTTATGGAGAACCAGGCAGTCGGTGCCATCAATCGTGGCATCGCTTATATACCTTATGTTCCGAAAACAGATACGAAGATGAAAGCAAAGTCATCGACAGATAAACAAATAAATGATAACAAGAATATTACGGCAAAAAGTCCGGCCATTTTATACCGAACGACTCCAAAAGGACCGCTATTAGTCCGAACAGAGCCGACACCACCACAAACTGCCACAACTTCACCGCCAGTGACGCCAATCTTTGACGATATGCTGGACGCCGATGTGGACGAGTTTAACCTTCCCGTTACATTAGCCATATTTATACTAATTGTTTATCTTTTAATTGGTGCCGTCGTATTCTGGTCAAGTGAAAAGTGGTCTCTTTTGCACGCTTTTTATTTTGTATTTATATCAATGTCTACCATTGGATTCGGCGATTATGTGCCAAAAGATCCAAAGATAATGTTGGCCGCATTTATATATCTATTATTTGGATTGGCGTTGACATCCATGTGTATTAATGTCGTACAAATCAAACTGAGCGCTACCTTTCAAAAGGCCAAACTGTTGGTTGGAGAGTCCATTGGTTTGGACGTACAGGAGATTATGCGTCAAGAGTTGGAGAGTGAGAATCGGGAGAAGGAAAAAGAAAGACAGTCGCGGGACCCGAGCGTTGATAAACACTCTAACGCTAATAGTCATGAAAGTAGTGTCGATAAGCAGTCGACAAACAATAAACCTAAAGCCAAAAATTTGACGGTTAAATGAAAACATATTTTTAAAAATAATTTATTACTCAATTAAAATGTTTAAAATTCTTGAGCTTTTATTTATAATTAAAAAATCAATTTTATTTATAACTGTTCAAACATTTTACAATATATTATTACATATTTCTTAATTATAATTAGTTGTTAAAAAGATTTGTTAAGACTTTACAAATTATATTTAATGTTAGTTTTAATTATGTTAATGTTTATACATTATGTCATTTGTAATTATATATTTTCATTTAATAAATTTTTGTAATAAAAGTTTGCAATTTTAAAGCTAATGGTAAGTTTTATTTATAGATTTAATAGCAATTCAAATGTCAATATAAATTGCAAAATGTAAACTTAGGCGGATAAAAAAATTTATTTTAAAAAATAATTATTTATTTAACTTTGAAAATGTCATTAAGAATTATAATCATCTCAAGAAATGTAAGCATTTTTAATAAGTTAAATAAAAATAATTATAACTTTACTTAACATTTTAAAGTTAAAAGTATATTTTGCAATACTTTTTTTTGTAACACAAAATTTTCAAAATATATAATCAATAAATCCAATACTTTTACATACAGTATATGTCGCTTCACATACTCTCTCTATATATTCTGTATACAAATGCATTACGAGAGTGAAGTAAAAAGAATTTGAATGCAATGTTATAAATAAACAGTTGTTAATCAATACTAATAATAACAGAATCTAGACTTTGATTTAATAAAAATGTCAAAAATAGTGACATATTTAAGGGATCGGTTGACACTATGGGCGCACAAAACCACTCGCGAAACCGACGAATCGGAAGAATCGGACGAAGAGAGCGAAGAAGAGTACGAGTTTAACGAAGAAGGCCGAGGACTACGTACCGAACGTATACTACGGGCCATTATACACGTACCCGTGCGTTGGTTTCAAAATGTATATCACGCTAAACAACTTGAACGTAGCTTAAATAAAGAGCACCCGGAATGTCCCGTACGGGTCAAAGTGGTGGACAAACTAGTGGGCTGTCCACTGGTCGAGCGGGCGTTTGACATCGGACTTGTCGTTATTCCCATAATGTTTTTATTAAGTTTTAGTCTGTGGGCGCTCTCCAGATTCACCGCCCGATGGTTCTTCGAGACGGCCTCTCTGGCTATGGTTGTCGTGTCTATCCTGTCATTTGTTGGCTTTGGTTTGGCCTTTGTTTTCGCAGCCTTTTTTGGCTATGAGTTTGAGTACATCGACGCCAGAAGGTATCCCAGAAGACATCGAAATCCAATGGATTCCTACAATAAGATGGCTTAGAAAACTATTTGCCATTATTTTCTGTATATAACACTGAATTCAGTGTTAATAATAAACACACAAACTTCTGTTACATTCATATAATCATTTAAACATTTGTCATATTTATTTAAATTATAATTAAATGACATATAAAACAAAATAATACAAAATTTTTGTAGATTGTCTGTACAAAAAAACACAATTATTATAAATTAAATGAATTAATAATTACTTCCAAATTATACACAATCAGACGGGATTAGGGGACAATTTGTTGCCCCAAACTGAAACACGCGCAAACTCAGACATGACATAACTTAGTTATAAGTTTCAAACTGCATACCGTTCAAATACATGTACGCTGTGCGCATGTACGCTTTCTCTATTGTTTTGCTAATATTTCTATCATATTGTCAATATGTGAGACGTAATGTATGCAAAATCACAAATATGTATAACAAACACATGCATTAATTTAGACGGGGAACGGCAATGTCCCATAATCCTGTCTGATCGTGTAATATTATATTTAATTTTTATTAATGTATAGATAAAAGTGCTGGATCAGTTAGTCTGATTAATTGAAATACTAAATAAACAATTTAATTAGTAATTAATTTTGTATAAAACTAATATAAAAATATAAGCATGGTCATAATTATTAACAATTAATTTCAATCAATCATTCATTCAATACAAGAATATTCTGTATATAAAAATTAAAGCAAACATTTGGGACATAATTTGTGTTTTGTTTGTTTGCATTCAAAAGCAAAACACAATTTGAAAACAAAATGTTTTTATTTTTTCAAACGAAACGACAAATGAATTGAAATATAATTGAGTTGTGAATCACAACTTGAATCAGATTCACAAGTATTAAGACAATTGTTGGACAATGTCTTTGAACGCCTTTATGCATACGAAGAACATCTACCGCCGTCGGCCCGACTTCGACCAAATGGCCAAAACGTATCCGTCGTTCGCCCCGTTTGTGGGCCGCGACGCGAGAGGCCGACCGGTCATTGACTACACCGACTCGGAAGCGTTGAGACATTTGACGCAAACTTTACTTCACAAAGACTTTCAGCTGGACGTCCGCATACCGGCCGACCGACTCGTGCCAACTGTTCCCCAACGACTCAATTACCTGCTCTTCGTTCAAGACTTGGTTGCCAAGTTACGACAGTTTACGGGCGACTCTGTAGGACAAATGGTTGGTCTAGACATCGGCACCGGTTGTTGTGCTATATTTCCATTGATTGGTTGCGCTATTAATAAAGACTGGACTTTTATGGCCATCGATGTCGATCAGAATAATCTGGACTCTGCTATTGATAATGTCAACAGAAATCATTTAAATCAACGAATTAATGGTTTGTATTTAAAATGAGTGATACTTTTGGATGTCATTTAAGTTTAATCTTTATTTTGTTTTAATTATTAAAGTTATTAAATGTAACGAAGAGTCGGGTTTTGCGCCGATTGTGGACCAGATGTCAGTGAACGGCCAAAAGATTCACTTTTTGATGACTAATCCGCCGTTTTTTGCTCACAATTATGAAGAGGAAGAAGGGATGAGAGACACTAATGGCGCCGAAAGTAATGTTGAATTGGACTTTGCGTTGGAGTCAACGGACAATCGTGTCTTTGATGCCAAAGCCGATAAGAAGCGCTCTATTCGTCACAAGTCTTCAGCCAATACATCGCAACCGATAGAATCGGTGGTCAGTGGAGGCGAAGTGGCGTTTGTGTCCAAAATTATTGAAAGTAGTGTTCAATTGAAGGACAAAGTATTGATTTACAGCTCAATGTTAGGTAAAAAGAGTTCACTCAAGCAATTGAAAGCTATAATCAAGAGTTATATCGAGAAGGGAGTGATTCATAGCTTTGTTTGTACAGAGTTTTGTCAGGGATTGACAAAGAGATGGGGCATTGCGTGGACTCTATTGTCTGGTCTTAATCTACGCGAAGTTCCCGTCACTAAAGCTATCAAACCTAAGCCACCGCTTGTCTACTATTTGCCACCAATGATGAAGACATGCGAGTATACCATTGAATCAGTTTCTCAACGAATCAAATCATTGATAACACAAGACTTGAAATTAAGTTCATTTGAAGTGAAAGAAAGTAAGAAGAAAATTGAATTCACGATTAAATCGCAAACTAATGTCTGGAGTAATCAACGCCAGAGAAGGAGAGAAATGAAGCGCCGACTCGAAGCCGATTCTATGACCAGTAGTGATAAGTCGGACCTAAGCGTCACAGATGAGCATCAGATGAATATAGTAACAGATAATGAAACGAATGGGTCTCGAAGTCAAAAGAGAGGTCTCGAAGATGACATGGAGTGCGACGGCATTGTAGATGACTTGTCCACTAATGCGGGCGTCGAATGTCAACCAAAAAAGTCAAAACCATCCGAAGACTTGCTTTGGGAACAAGAGTTGTATTTATTGGACTCAAGTCTTGTCATACGGAGAGACAAACAGACAATACTTATAGAAATGCAGACCAAAGAGTTGGCCAAAAGTACTGAATCGACGCATCAATTGTTTCAATACTTTAAAAACAATTTAATTTAAATCATCCTTTGATTTATCATATAAACTAATAAACATATATTCATTGGTTATATATTTTTAATTATAATCATCACTTTATTTGGACTGTCATTGCTTACGAAGAATATATTGTGAATTACAATAGTTTTGTTGAAATGTTTAATAAATATATTGTTATTTATGATAAAATATAAATTGTGATTAGACTGGGATCAGTTTTGAATGGTTTAGTTGTGATTGTATTTAAAATACAGATAATGTGGTTGACAATCATTGAGGATGTGCTACCATCAAGACATTCAATTGTCTTCAATTATACATTATGTATAAAAAAAAAAGTTATAGACATTAAGCGATCAACAGATGGCACACGCGTTGCCGTAATTATTGTGAAAAATAAAATTCAAATTTGAAAACCAAAACAATAAACGTTTGTTTGAAATGCAATGCAATTGTCGTTCAATACTGAACTGAATTATATAATTGATTGCAATTAATATAACCATTATTTTGATTGCATTTATGTCTTCACCCGAACTTATGGACGACTCGATACCTTCTGCGTTGGACGTGACCGCCGATGATAAGGAGAATTCACAGACATCAGCGACAACAACGGTTGGCGATGTCTCGTTACCATCAGATATGTCTTCAGTTCGGTTCAGTTGTATATTGTTTACGGATAATACGGACGAATCTCCGCCCATCTGGTTCTCGATGAGGCCGTGCGCTGAACGACGGGTTATCCGCCAATTGGTGGAAGAGGGCGGCGGACGTATGTTCTGCACCAACGCCTATCACATTCGGTCCAGGAATTTGGTGACCAATGATCACAATGTGGAAGAGTGTCGCCAATCAAATCGTAACTACTTTTACGTGTCATATGTATACGACTCGTGTCGAGCCAATCAACTCATGTCTTTGGATGACTATCGAGTTGTTCCCAAGAAAATGACGACAACTGTCCAACAAAGCGGTGAAGACGAAGCAGTGGTTAATGAAGACACTCCTGTAGATGATGTGCCAGAGTTTCCAACGCCCGCCAAAACTGTGACGAACGATACCGACTCTGCCGACAGAGCAATTGATGTCCAAATATTACAGTTCATTATCGATCGCAAAGCCTATGCCGATATCGGCGGCCATAATCTATGGCGTAAAGTCAATGACAGTGGCGTCTGTTTTGGTGACGACTTTGAGTCAACAAAAGATCGCTTTTTCAGTCATATAATGCCTAATATTGAAGATTATGTGACTAACGAAGGCATTGACCAATCGGCCAAACATCGGTTTCTCAAATACTATGACTTTTATAATACAAATGATTTGAAAAGAAATAATAATAACAATAATATTAAAAGTTATGAAAAAGTTGCTAAAAAAGTGTACGAAAGTTCAGTTGAATCCAATGAATCCGGTGATGATTCAGATGACCAACAAATGCCTGAAATGCAAATGAATGACAATATTGACGATGAGATTGAGGCAAATGAAGAGGAGAAGAAAGACAATGAAAAAATGTCTAAAACTGTTTTGAAACCAACAAATCAAAGCACATCACAGACTAAAATCGATAACCAGAAGAATAACGAAGATATTACAGATGAAAGCGATTTAGACTTTAATGAGGACTTCGAAGAGGAAGATAAGGGAAGTGTCGGTCAGTCATCGCAAAATGTAGCGAAGACTCAAAAGCCTCAAAATTTTAACGCATACTTAGAGTTTATAAAAGAAAGGGAACGGACGACAACACCAGAGAATATGCAGCGCATCAAAGACGCTCTGAAGGTCTCGAAGAAGTCTAACAAAACGCAAACAACTCAACCGCAACAGCAGCTCAAGAGTATGACATTTGGCCAAAAGATATTACAGAAGTCGTTGGATGAGAAACGCAGAGAAAGCGGTTCGCAAGAGTCGGGCGACAAAGTTAGTGACATTTCATCGGCCGACGAGAGCTCAGCTATAGAGACAACAACGACAACACCAATGGCTGTTACTAAGAGTAAAGTGTTGAAGAAGAGGAGCGGTGCAGATGATAAGGCTCTGTCGAAGCGAATGAAACATAATTCGCTGTACAATCTAACTGAAGACGAGGCGATCGTCGAGTTTGTGCTAAAGAGTCGCCGTTTGGATGAACTTAAAGGTAATACGCTTTGGGAAGTGGCGGAGGAGAAGGACATATGTGAGGGCAGATCGTGGCAGTCGATGAAAGAACGGTTTCGGAAGCATATTATGCCAGATATTGACAGCTTTGATATGAACGACAAAGACAAACAACGACTTAAACGATATTATTATTCAGAAAACGATTCAATGAGTGCTAAACTGCCGGTCGGCGCCTACACTGATGAGGAGGACAAGAAGATTCTCAAGTATATCATCAATAAGAAAGGCTATGAATTAGTGAAAGGCAAACGATTTTGGATGGATATGGAGAATGAGTTTAAAAATAGCAAACCTTTCCGGTCGTGGCAGTCACTCAAAGAAAGATATATTAAAAGGATTATTCCTAATCTTAACAAATATGATGTGAACGCAGACATTGCTCGACAAATGTTGACCGCCGTAACGTCATTGTCGAGCACCCAAAGGGTCGCCATTGTGAATAAGTGTAAAAAGAGTAAAAATGTGCCCAAACGCCCGCTTACTGTTTGCTCTGACAAACGTGTTTTAGATGATAAATCAGACCATTTGGCTAATCTGTCATTGGTTTCAACCGAAGATCTCTCCGCTGCTGACAAACAGCCATCAGTTTTGGTCCAAAAGTTATCAGATCTACCGAATAAGTCTTTAACTTCTCTTAAAAGTAAGTCTTCAGCCAAAAAGGCTCCTATTTCTGTCAAACAGTCGGCCATTAAAAAAGCACCCAAACGTACGACAGTCACTGGAGTGCAAGAACCGATCAAACAGACAGATATGTTGTCACGACTCAGAAAAAGAGTCAAAAAGTGAATTTAAAAATCAATTTAAATCTATATTTTGATAACATTTTTTACTGTAAATAATTGTTTAATAACTTCTTTTTTTACAAATCAATTATATATTATGTTAACTAAAAATTAATGTATAAATCACTTAATTTTAATCAAATATTTCTCAATTTTATTTAATTGTTAATTAATCTGTGCTTTTAATGTATTTACGAAATCTTATAAACAAATCCTAAATTTATTATAAAATATTGTAAAAAAAACAATTGAATATCAAATATAGGGATAACTTTTTGGCATAATATAGGAATGACTTAAGTTTTTGTTGGTATGTCTCTACATATTAACAATTTGTTGACTTTCACTGCAAGTACAGGTCGGTAGTTGACAGCACGGCTGAAGCCATGGCCTCCATATAGTGTTCCAGAAGTTGAACTGTGAGGGCACCGGCACTATAGACCGTCGGTGCTCTTCCACCGCATTTGAAATCTTTTGGACAATTTGTTGATACTTAGGGTCCGAAGCGATATCAATGGCAACATCTTCTGCCGGATCGGCCACTAAGTTGAAGAGTAGGGGCGGATCGTAGCGAACAACTTTGCCCTCAAAACACATACACATAAACTGACATTTGTATTCATTAGCAGATTTGTATTGCGGTCTATAGTAATACAGTTTCCAAACATTGTCCACCGATTCGACGTACCGAACGCCGTGTAAATAAGTGCCGCAATAATGAAATAGGAAGTCATGAGGACTGCCTGTCGTTGTAGGTTTGGTCAGTAAAGGCATTAAACTCTTGCCGTCTATTTGTCGATCATTAGGCACTGGAATTTGTAATATATCATGAATTGTGGAGAATATATCCATTTGACTGGTCGGTACAGATATGACTGATTGAGCCGGTATTTTGTTTGGCCACATAACAGCTGTGGGCACTCGTATTCCGCCCTCCATAGCGCCGTGACCTTTGCCTCCTTATTGTATGCAATTCACACAATCAATCTTCAAATTGTTAGGTATTTACTCTATTAATCGCTTACCTTTATAAATACCATTATAACCTCCTTCTGCCAACCCGTTGGCGCCCACTTCTTCAATGTGTCCGCCGTTATCGCTGCTAAAGTAGACAAAAGTATTGTCGTTTAGCTTATTGTGACGCAAGTAGTCGAGTATCCTTCCGACGCCGTAATCCATTTCCAACACACAATCGCCAAACTTTCCGAAACCACTCTTGCCTTTAAATTTATTGCTCGGAAAGTGGGCTAAAGATTGTCAAAAATAATGTTTAAAATATGATGTACTAAAAGTGATAGTTATTAAATGAAATGATGTGTACCGGTGTGTACTTTCAGAAAATTCAAAACAAGTAAAAACGGCTTTTGTTGAGCAGTTTGTCGGGTCATGAAGTCCTCGGCCTCGTTGACCAATCTGTCGGTGATTCCCTCCAAATGGATGGGTTGTTCAACCACTTGTGTGCCGCGCATTAGCACTGAATTCATATATTTAATACTCTGTTGAAAGACTAGCGCAGAAATCGGAAGAGCGACCAATGAGATGAATATAATGTATGCTATTTTGCTATAATTTTTAAAATAAGCAGTTATTGCAAGCGTGAGACCTATTGTGGCGATTGTAGTCAAACCGGACAAAAAATTAGGGAAATATGATTTAACAACAGACTCGCCGTCGTCACCAAAATCTTTTAGATTTGTCAGAGGAATGCCGTAGAAGTGGTCGAAACCGTGGCTCAGCGGATGATGACAGGCATCTCCACGACGTTCACAATCATTACCCAAATGCCATTTGCCAATCAAAGCTGTTCCGTAGCCCTGTGTTTGAAGTGTTTTGGCAAACGTAGTCTCATTGGACGGCAGACCGCCTTTGGCCGCCACAAACAGGAACACCCGATTCCGTGCGGCCGATGCCATGCCTTATATTTACGTTAGGTATTAATTTGGTAACACTATTAACGTGTATTTAAATTACATACCCGTTCGCACCGGATATCTACCGGTGAGGAAGGCGCTACGACTAGGCGTGCAGACAGATGCGGCTGTGATGTGATGTGTAAGAAGTGCGCCCTCATTGCCGATGCGGTCAATGTTTGGCGTAGAAAGTGATGTATTGCCAAAAGAGCTGATATCTCCGATACCCAAGTCGTCGGCAATTAGGACAACAAAGTTTGGTTTGGATTTATCGACAGATTGACAATCACTCAAACATTGATTGATTACCAAAATCAGCAAAACCTTTGATATGTGCGGTAAGAAAATTATTTTATCATTTATTTGTTATATAAATAGGATTTTGAATTAAAACTAATTAATACACAATTATTTAGACACAAAAAAAACAACAAAACTATTTGCAGTTAAAGAAAAACAGTTGATAAATGATTTGACAACAAATGTAATGATAATAGCATTCAATTAGCTTTTAGGCTGAATTGATTGCAAAAACTTTATATGTTTTTCCATGATGTCTTCAACAGAATCGGGATCAGGTTTCTGTGTCTTATCGTCAAACTCGTGTCCGACTGTCCATAAGGTTTCGATATCATAATAGTCACGGGTCTGACCTAACATTACGTGCATAACTATGTTTTTCATATCTACTACTCTCCAGTCTTCGCTCTGACCGCCACCGATGTCGATGAAGGGATCCTTTCGATACTTCTTTGCTTTATATACTTTATTGAAATATTCCATAAATCCCTAAAACAGATGGCAAAAAAACTAGTCATCAAACAAGACATTCAGCCAAACAAGTGGTCAAGTAATTAGTCGGACATACATTTATTTGCCGTTTGGATGTGGCCGTCGCCAACACCAAGTATTGACAGTAATTGAGTTCTTCGGGCACTTCAATGACAGCAATGTCTTTAAGGTTTTCTGTTTTCATCAAATGAACCAACTCTTCGATATCAAAAACACCGGTCACTCCTCTCTTCAGGTCAGTGTCCGTCGGTTTTAACGTCGGTTTAAGTCTTTGTTGATATAAAAACACTTCTTCATCCTCTTTGCGTTTACCATCGATGACTGACTGGACCAGCTCTTCGTCCACATCGTATATGACACGAGAGTCTTCGTCCGAATACTTCTTAAACTTTGTTTTCAATGATTGGCGCAACTCTTTGGTCGACGACTCGTCACTCGGCATATCATCACTTGTTGTTTGACTGTCGGCCCCATCGGAACCGATATGTGATGATAGTGTCCGATGACTATTACTGACACAAACATTGATCCCGAAGTGATTTGTTTGACGACAAACTAATGGCAAATAGTTTTGACGACAACTACTACTACTTGAGATGTGTTTACAATTAAGAGCAAACCTTTGATTATCACCCAAACAGGTCTGAAATGGTAATAAACAATTGGTTTGATTACAAATACTTACAGACAATAATTGTCGCTTAATTGGCATTAATTTGGACAATAATTGTTTGGACACTAAATACATGTTTAAAAATTGATAATTAATTAAATGTTTTGAATTTGTTTATGAAAGCCATGTGTTTGTAAACAACAAACCAATTCATTCATTCAGTGTTCACTGCATTTGTGTTGAACACCAATGAAAGCGCCACTCATTAGCCGTTATAATGATTGCGATAAAAGTTTTGCGCAAAAATTTTTGATCACAAAATTTGTTATAAATTTTATTACAAACTTATATATATTTATAAAAAAATAAAATATTTAATAAAGATTTTAATTTGGTTTAGTATTTTTGGGTGAAATAGACAGATAGATGATAAATGCGATCACAGCTATAATTGCTATTAACATCACAATTAGTCCCAACCATTGCTATTAAAATAAAAATCATTTAAACATAAATATTAGTTAATAATTAAACATCTAAATTTTCATCAATATACCCATATAGTAGTGCCACCGATGCCCTGAGATGATCCGGATGGGTCGGGCAGGTCAGGCGTATCGTAACTGCCGATATCGTCAAGCTTTTCGTAAGGATAGTCTTCACATTTGATGGGTGGTATGGGTTGAAAGTCTGGATGTTGTTTGCAGTTTAACATCTCTTTATTGTCAATATTATCCACTTCTGTAACAAAGAAATACTTATCAATTTTGCCGATAAACTCGAGGCGAACGATGCGATGCTTATCGCCGTAAAACTCAATGAAATATATGAGAAATGTATATTCAGTCCAATCTACAAATGTATACGACTCTTCATGTCTTAGATAGGCAACCGCTGATATCTTTTCAGTCATGGCTTCACAGTAGTCGTTGGAGTTGTCAAAGTGCCAGTAGAGTCGCTCAAACCGGCGGTACTCGTAGTCTTCGTAGTACTTCTCATCCGATTTCATCAAATGTCTCATATAATAGTATTTTCCGTCTTTTTCTTCTACATTCACGTTATAAATGTAAGTTTAGAGAGAGAGAGAGAGAGAGAGAGAGAGAGAGAGAGAGAGAGAGAGAGAGAGAGAGAGAGATTAGTGTCCATACCCTCGGTGTAGACGAGAGCGTAATATAGTATTTGATTTGAACGGAAGAGTTTACGATTGAAAATCATAATATCCAAGATTGTAACGGTTGACGGAAAGTGCAATAACAAGACTTTGAGTGTTAATTTGCGTGAATGGTCTTCATCTAGGATTGAGTCGTACGCAGTCTGTTGTTGAGCGATACGAAAGTTAGGCTCTTGTAGCTGATCGTTGTCGCCCACCGGCCGATGTGTATCGATGTCGTACACTGTAGTTATGCCCTTTTCAATCAAATAGTATTTTTAAGATTTTGTTTGTCAAGTTATGACAGCAATACTTATACTAACTTTGGATGTGATATAAGCCAAGTTATTGTTAGTCTGTTTTGGGATAAATATAACAATATTTTCGGTCGAAAAAGCGTATGAAATATGAAAAGTATCTGTGTTTGCGGTAACAGACAGTTCACGCAATTTTGTCCAATAAGTGGCACCAAAGTACCAAAAATCAGTTGACTTGGATTCGCTGGGATCTCCCCTCTCATTATAGTGAACGCGAAACACCTGAGCTGTTGATTTAGTTTGTCCTTTCAGTAACACTTCACCAAATATAGCCAACCATTGGTTTACTTTGAAAGCCGCCCGTACTGTCAGCTTTTCAACGCCTTTTTCGCAAAAGTCTTCTTCGGCACCAACCGATGACCGATTCACACATATCGTCACTAACACAGTCGTCAAAATTACTACCAAATGCATTGGTTTTGTCTCAACTTTTTCAGAAATACAGTAAAGACTATAATTCAGAAAGTTTTCGATATTAGTTTTTCAGTTCAAACAATGTTATTATCATTGTTTTTTGATTTTGTAATATACTTGTATTCTGCATGTGCATTTTGTATATTGTTGGCATACATTAAATTTTAGTATGAAATTTTTTTTGTTATTTTGTATTAATTTTTAATTGAATTTTAATTTTAATTGAAGTAAAATTATTGTCTGTTTTTTGTTCAAATATGTTAAAATGACCTAAAGTTGTTAATATAATACTTTCCTATAATAAAATATTTTCTTTCATAACTTAAACTTTATTATAATGTCTTTATAATACTATATTAATGTTATAAATGCTACAAAAAAAATAATAATTATCAATTGCGCGCAAAGTATTATTATTTAATTTTGAAATATTATAAAAAAGTTATCCACAAATTTTACCAAACGCTTCATTATTATCTGTAAAACAATTTTTTTAATATTTAAAAGACTACTTAAGACTTGAAAAATAGTGACAAATGCCTAAAATTGGGTGCAGAATATGTGTGAAGAGTG
>JAQIWK010000105.1:0-24136 GCA_034695265.1 Dissorhina ornata | reverse complement strand
TTTTAAAAAATTATTTTAATTTCTCAGACATGAGTTTAGGTCATATCTACTTTACACACTGTACATATTATGTATTAGCGGCTTTATATTTGTTTAAATTGATATTTATAAACAGATTGTATAATAATTGTAACATTTATTGTATGGATTACAATGTAGTGTAAGTGAAAATCACGCAAATTCCTGGTTGTTATCACGAAATTTTGTATATATTGTATTATATTAAATAATTGATTGACCCGGACAAAAAAACTGGACTTAAGTGACTTTGTTAGTATAGGGAAAAGTACCTAGGTAAAAAGCTCACTGTAAACATTTTACATATCATTTGTATTGTATATACATCTAAATCTGGTTTTTGGTTGGGTTGAGTCAAACTGAGCAAAAGCCGAATCGGCTCAATCAATTGTAGTTATATTACATGATATTAGATGGTGTACTCTGTATCAACAAAGTTTATATATTAATTTTAACCAGATACTATCATTTAATTAATGTAGGTTTCCTTAACTTATTTATCCACTTATTTAATAACAGCTATCAGAGTAAATTAATTTTTAAGTTTACCTATTGATCAGGGCCATTAATTTAAATTTTAAAAGTATCTGTTTAAAAACGTATGGGTGACCCACAGTTAGAAAAAATGCATAGTTATCTGCTTTTTTGGTAGTCTGAAATTTAAACTTTTAAATTTAATTAACATTTTTAATGAATTAATTAATGAATAAAGTTTTTAAAATGCAAATTATAATAAAATATTTATATTTAAAATGTTTTAGAAATGACTATCGATTGACCAAAAAATATGGACAAAATGGGGAAATTGGCGTTATTTGGACCACAAATACCATACAAATGGTTTTTAAGCAAATTTTATATAATATTTATTTTGGTAAGTAATGTTGAATTTGATAATTATTTATTTATTTTGTGTTTTAAAGAAATGTTTACAATCATGTTTGTAATTATTTGTTTTGAATCAACAGTTTTTATATTTGCAAAGTATTGATGCCGTCAACTATTGGAAGCGATTAGGTATGCAATCAATTGTTTTTTACATTGCTTTTTGCTTGCGTTTATATGGCCGGTAATTCTACTATGTCTAGGTATATGATATTTGATGGTAATATCATAAAGAATATTACACAATAACAGTGTCTATCCAATCATTTTGAGTCTGTAATCAACATTAATATATAAAATGCATAACAATTTATGTGATTTAGTTGTTATTCAAGTTATTTTTTTCGTTACAATTCATATTAATATTAAACGTAATCTTATTTAATAACAATCTTTTCTTTGGTTTTTATAATACTTTGACCCATTATTTACAGTAAGAAGTTTGATCGATAAACTAATTTCTTAGCATTACTTTCTGTAAGATTTATATAAAAGTTATTATTTTTGAATTAAATTTATATTAATTTTTTTGTTTGTTTCTTAATTTTGTGCCAAAAGCTCTTGAATTTAATTAAATATTTATCCTAAAGTGAGTGTTGGCTGTAGTTATTTCAACGCCCTTTTTCTTATATAAACAACCAATATAATACATATATAAGCATGGTCATTTGTATATTGATGTCATGTAACTACAAACTCATGGATTTGCCTCAAACGACAGATTCGTGTGAAATAAAAAGCTGATCGCCTAATGACAGGGTTCTGTTCAGGTCAGCCCTAATGGAAACGTTAATATTGTAAATGTTATGTTAAGTAATAATATTTATCAGCAAAATAGTGAACAAATTTATTAATTTAAAATTTTCAAAATCAAAACAGCTTTTACTGACACTTTTCTAAATCCAGATTCTTATCAAATAAACAAAAATTTATTTTTACATGAATTTAAAATTTGTTTTGAAGATAAAAAGATATTAATTATGAAATAATTTCTTGTTTAGAAACAGGAATTTAAATGAATTGCAATTAACTAAAAATAATTTTACTTAAAGTAATTTGTGTATTTTTTTGGGCGAAAAACGTTTTCTAAATCAGTGAGCGTTAAGTACCGATTCAATTGTGATCTTCGGCCAGCATTTAATTGATTTTGTTGCAGCTCTCTCTCTCTCTCTCTCTCTCTCTCTCTCTCTCTCTCTCTCTCCCTCTCTCCCTCTCCATCTCTCTCACTCACATAGACCTTCATTCTCTCCCCTCAATCACATACAACACACTAAATAATGAGAAGACGTGTAGGTTTTGTTTGATGACATCAATTAAAATGTGAAAATAGACTCTCTATTCAGTCAATACAACTCTACTTACATAAGAGTTCCTATAATTTATTGTCGTTTGTAAACGTGTTTTACTTAAACACTATTTTTAGTAAAGATCTGTAAGAATGAGATTTAGTGTCAAAACAGGCCCTAAAATAAACATTTGAATAGATATTGAACTGACATCTAATTGATTGGCAAAAAGCAAGTGAACATAGATTGTGATGATGTGATGGACAGCAATGTTATCATAATTTTATGAAAATTCAATAAATATTGTCAAATGTTATCTCTTATGAAATTTCAAAAACACATCTCAATCTCGTTGTGAATGAGTGACGAGAATACAAAAAGAAGAAAAAATCTATATTTATTTAATATTTATCATAACATGAGTTTATATTTATTATATAAAATGATAAAATCTAAATCCATTGCCTTTTTTATTTGGTTTGTAGATTACAGTCCAAACACAAAAGTCTATATATATTATTATATTATTTATAAGCTTTTTTGTAATTCTGTTCACAGTATATATAAATTGAGTCCTCTTTTTGACTCAAATTACAAATTGGATACAAAAAAAAGAGACCGAAATGTTTTGGACTTTTATATTATTGTTACACTAAATACAGTATCACTCACATCATCATCAGCTGTAATGAAACTAATGAATACAAATACAGCATCTCTCTCCCTTTCTCTATCACTCTCTCTCTCTCTCCCTCCCTCTCTCCCTCTCTCTCTCCCTCTCTCCCTTCTATATCTCTCTTATTCTTTCCCCTCTATCTCCCTCTCGTTTATATTAATAATATACAGAATATACAAAAATAATAGTTTGGTAGTAATTATTTGCCGTTTGAGCACATTTTGCACGACTTGTGCCCGTTGTGTGTCTATATTTTCATTGCATATGTTTTAGACTTACAATTACAGCAAATATATCATTGGGTGTGGCCTTTGAACACAACCTTATATCGGACATACCTTTTAATATAATTTTTAAAAATGTAATCGTTTAGACATCATTCAGCCAATTAAGACTTTGAAGTGTTAGAGCTTTCACTTAATACATCGCCCAATATTATGGGTTATACAACACAACCGGCACTCAATCAACTAAATTTCAAATTATAACTCAAATTAAAATTGACTTTAAAAGGCATTTAATTTAGTTGTTTTAATTTAACTTAAAAAATTATAATTCTTGTCATAGTTATGCGTTTAATTAAGTTTTTTCAACAAAATTATAATGTCTTAATAATATGTAAGACATTTGCCTCATTTGTCTCAATCACTTATAGGAAATTATAAACTTTAAGACAAACCTCATTATAATTTATCATTAAAACAGTTTTTTGGTGCTATAATTTGAGTACATTTTTCAATATCTCTAACCAATTATTAAGGATTTAAAAGAGTTGTAAAAGAGTTTATTGATTTCAATTCATTTGTTGTTTCTTTTTCTGCCCAACAAATCGATATATACAGTGAACACAAACGCCTCTCAAAAGAGATGTTATTTTATAACATATTATTATTACATACCAAACAAAATATTATTTAATCGCTTCAAATGACTAAATGAAACATTTGGGAAACAGTTAAGCCTTTTATTTAGTGAATATATTATTTTGACAATTAATTAAAACTAATTAATTATTAATTCAAAAGAATTGTAAATGTCTTGAATCATTTGGATGTCTTTATAAATATTTAACAAATTTATATTTTATATGCAATGATTGACATATAGTTTAGTGTATTGTATTGAAATAAAAAGATTGAATATTTAATTGTATTATTCATTGATTTGTTTTTTATATATATCAGAAGTGATGTATTGATGAGACGAATAGAGTAAGCGTTTATGTGATTGTTTTGTATTTCAATTTAGATATCAATACAAATGTAATGTGAATATCGAGTGAAACATTAAAACATGTTTTATAATTCTCATAGTATTAGCAGTTTTGTGTGAATACAATACAGTGAACAATGTAGTAAACTGTAATGCAAGTATAGCTGCAAATCATAAACGGCTGATGTCTTTAGGCATTGATTCCCATCTCATTTGATTGAAACGAATAGAAGGAGAGAGAGAGAGAGAGAGAGAATTATTGAAGAGATGGAGATGTGTTCAATTGGTAGAGTTTGCACATCTCTAATAGCAATGTTCATAGAGTAGAGCTAATGTCATGCCTCGAGCGCTGGCATCAAGAAGTCTCAATTGGCGCCACAATATATACCTATCTCTTTGCCTTCACTGTTGAGCTCGAGTTAGACCGGCTTTGAACAGAGCCTCTTCTCCCCTGATATTTGATTTCAGGCTAAACACCATTCCGTCGAAAAATACTGTACAATCATTGACATGCAATCAAATCTAATTTTTGCACATTTCTACTCCTGTAGTGAAAGATATTGTAAATAAAAAATTTAATAATTTTTATTCATTAATTGAATGAATATATAAATTATAATTTACAAAAATATGTCGTCTTTCATGTGATGGTAATATCATAAAAGCAAATGTGATATACAGTGTATTCATTGTAAGCCATTAGTTGATTCAGTCATTTGTGTTGCTATGGTTGTTGTTGTGGTAGTGGTTGGCTAGTGTCCCTAGTCTTCTGGGATCAAACATCAACTATCACTCACTGTCCCTATTTCTTGGGCACAAATACTCTGACCAAAAGTACACACTTATTCTCATAGCCATTATATAAATGAAGACAAACTTCTGTAAATAATATTTTTGGTTTTAATTTTACGGCACAATAGAGACGACAGGTTATCATCTTTTCGATTATAATTGAAATGAAATACTTTTCTATTGTATTCTACAATATATATCCCAAAATCAATAACACATTCATTGGTTTATAAACAAAAATTGATTGCTTAAGATGTCTTAAGAATATATTTCTATTCATATAAGTAAATGACCACAAATTCAAACGCTACCATAGATGTCACCCAATCGTAAGCGACTTATAGATATATTGAAGCAAATGATAAATAATAGTAAATGTATTTTGCGATACAGAAATCTATCTCCAGAATCACCAGAATTTCCAATCGATTTGAGCCAAACCTAAAAACCGATTCGACTGTGAGCTAAGCCGACAAAAAATACTATTTTTTCTAAGTCTGTAGTTTGAAGTCAATAAAAAATTCATCGAGTTTTGTGTTAGTAATACTGTTGGCTATACAGTACAGTACAGTACATACAAAAGGCATGAGTTTAGTTGTGTCTCGTAATACCAATACGTGTTCTTTAATTTACACAAAAATAGTGAGAATTTTGCGAGAATTAGTTGTCGACTGAAAGCCGTTCACACAATAATGACAGCGGAAAGGCTTTATCGCTAATGCTCTACACATATACACATATCATTAAACTTAACAAGCTCAAACTCGGCTCACAAAACAGCATACAGCCTCTCAAAACACTGTGTGTTTGGCTCAACATATTTTGCACATATTTTCTATGTTTAACAAAATACAACATTCAAAATAACTTTTACTTCAAGAATATACTCTGTATTATACAATATGTTATGTTTAAACGTATAGTCGACTTATATATATTTTACAACACATATTTGTTTTTATGATTTGTGTTTTTGGCCAAACATTTGCTTCGTATAAATTTTGTGAGCCATCATTGCCTGCAACCCGTATTAATCAGTTATGTTTATTATTTATTGCATAATATATACAATGTATGAGTGGTATGCATATAATATACTGTATGAATATTTGGGTTTACGATGCTCTGCTTGCAATACATAATGTATTTTAATCTCGTGATTATCGTAGACACAACACAGTTACCGAAACACTGATACAATAAATCTCCAGTTTCTCTCTCCTCCTCTATTATACATTTTACTTGATATACAAAAATTGTTATGTTTTATAACAATATGTTTTACAATAATTTGTTAGTCTAAGCATCGCTTAACTATTGATTATAATCGCAATATTTGCTAAATTTTTTGATAATTTAATGTAAATTTAGTATAAAATGTTTGTTGTTTTTTAAAGATGCGATATAATACACAGTAAATAGTTTAGTTAATAGATAATAGCTATCATAATATAATATTATTTGACGCTTTAGTTACCTAATACTTGAAAATGAGAGTTACTGTTATGAGTGGAGCACATCTATGGAGAGTGCAGTGGTTTTCAATATAATATACGATAATTAGTGAGTTTAATGCACTTATAAATTGAAGTCAACTCACGAATGGTTTTAGGTATGGGTTGCCATACAGTTACCAAAATTATGTTTTCAACTCAAAAACCACATGTACCGTAAGACCTCATTTATAACGGACGGCCGTTATAAGTGAGTTTGGGGTGAAGGCGTCCGTTATATTCGAATATAACGGACGGCAAAATAAGGTTTATTTAATTGTCAAATTATAACTTTTGTAAGATAATATTTTAGTGCAAAACATGTGTTTTATTTAAAAACAGTGACATATAAACACAATAATTTGAATAAAATGCCTTAAAATCTACGTTTAATTACTGTAAATTACTAAATTGTATGTTTGATTGGTAGTCCGCTATATATGATTCCCATACAAGGTGTCCGTTATATTCGGATATAACGGACGCCTAATTTACAATTTTCAAAATCAATCAAATTCACATATAACGCCCGGCCGTTATAAATGAGGTCTTACGGTAAATGATAAGCATTTGTCTCTGACTGACGCGCTCTTCATTATATAAATATATTTGAAATAAACTTTTGCCACAATTATTGCTATAATATTTAGATACTGTTTAATCATATTTGCACTAAAATAGCCGTATTATGCCAATTTTGCATTATTTGATGAATAAAACATTTGGCTATTATTTGTTGTGCAGTACTATCAGTGCATTATAGTTGAAGGCAATCATAAGAATAATATCATCTCTTGAATGCATACTAACAATGCTTTCGATTAAATGATAGAAAGACATGCATTTGATGATCAATGATACCAAATAACTGATTGTCAATCGATATTACATTGTACTGTAGGCTGTATTTCAAATGTACACAACTGTTGGCTCACATTTATTTTTCTTGTCATTAATTTTATCTTTTTTCTATAACTATAGCTTGTGTTAGATAAGAGTTTTGCAATTATTAGTTATTTTAAAATTAATTATATATTGAAATATTAGAGTTAATAGTGATATTTAAAGATAAATTATATTATAATATAATTACTAATTAATAATTACAAACTTTGACAATACAGTACCGCATGAATGGGTAGAGAATACTTGTACAGAATACTTGTAGTAAGACTTGTAATGATTTTGTTATTAACGTCAACGAAGAGAATTGAGTTTTACCTTTAGTTGCAAATCTCTATCGCAAACCGTTTGATTGCATTTCATTTCACTAATCTATGTTTTGGTGGCAAATCTGTTGAACAAAATTATCTACTATTGTCTTATATGAGTCGAAGAATGCAATAATACAATCAAATTGTAATGATTTTATCCTTTTTCTATATACACTTCACTAATATATTGTCTTTATATTAGATATTTGAGATTTGTATTACAATAACTACTGTTTGTATTTGTATTATAAAAGTATATATAAAAAAGGATACTTTTGCCCCCAAAATAGTCAATTAGATGCTCAAAGTGTTTTGGTAATGGGTTAACAACATGTAGTTGTTTGTGTAAATAGTTAATGTTTTTATTAATTTAATAACACGAATGCTTTAATTAGATTTATGATTACATATTAATAAATATATTTCAGACTCAAAAGCCGATGGTTGTATTTGAGTTGATTTAAACAGCAGTATAAAGTGTAAGATGTGTTTGGAAAACAAGTTTACATTCAAATCGATAGTTTGAGTTCAATTTAAATGCACAACCGTTTGACATCAAACAAAGACTGATTGCATTTTTATTCAAGACTTACATCTAATTTAACATTATATTTAGAAATTGGAAACAAAATGCAATTATTCTTGTGTTTCAATGATCTCTCTTTAAAAAT
Source organism: Dissorhina ornata (assembly GCA_034695265.1). Lineage (NCBI taxonomy): Eukaryota > Metazoa > Arthropoda > Arachnida > Sarcoptiformes > Oppiidae > Dissorhina > Dissorhina ornata. Next base: position 15,889 of record JAQIWK010000105.1, on the reverse strand, counting down.
TATTTTTTATTTAAATTAAAATTGTAATTATTTTTTAATCAATTTATGAATTGCTGAATAACATGAGGTTTTTTTTTCGTAAAACAAATATTTATTATTATTTTGGTTACAATATTTGAATTCAATGATGTGTTTGTCGTTCAGACTTTTTTCTCTCTTTTTTTGTGTCATTTCTTTTATGAGTCGTTTATGAATTCAAAGCTAGTCTTTGAAAGTGTTTTGAATGTAATTGTTGTGTCCATTCACTCCCCAATTGGGTCTCACAATTGTGAGGAATAGTTGCCATTATTGTGGAAGAGGTGCCCACAAAGGCTTTGGTCAGTTGTATGACGATCTTTGCAAATATAAGTACATTTGTGTATCAAATGTAACATTTTTGTGGACCAACTATATTGACGAACAGGAGTTGGCTATTGAATACCGTCTGTCAAAAGCGATTCTATTCATAAAAGTATCCAAATATTCAAATATAAGCGACAGTACATATGTCCCACTCTTCCAATAATGGCAAAGCATTTGTCACCACTTTTTTTTGTCATTCAAATGATTTTTTTTGCCAAAAAATAATGATCATTATGTTTATTATATCTCATTATTATATGATTAAATGATTTTGAATAATAGAAATATGTATTATATTATGGTAAGTATTCTGTATTTCAAATAAAATAGTTATCTATTGAGTGATTGAATTCATTTAAATAATAATATTTTTCACAATTTGTTGAATGATTAGCCATTCAAATTGAAAACTAATACATTATTAATGATTTCAATAACAATATAAAATTTAGTTATATTTTTGACAGAATTGAGTCGAGTTTTACATAAAACTGGTGGCAAAGTGTATGAAGAGTTGACAAAATGGTTATTGCATTTGAAATAGTGCTGACAATATGAATATGAATTAGATTTTGAAATGCATTTAAATTTAATATTCCGATACAAACGCCTCAATCATTAAATTTTTAACAAAAGACACATTTCATGGTATGGTTTAATGATAACCAGTAATGACTTTTTGAATTAGGATTTTATGGATTCGCTATTTAAATGTTGGTAATTATGGGTATGAGTATAATGAACGGACTCTGTTATGTATATAATGTAAACGCCAATGAATTATGGCTTTTATAGCATTTAATTTTCTAATTAAATGGTCTTGTTTTAATAATATAAATGCAAGTTTACTTTTGAATTAATCGATTGTGAATTGAATACTCAATTGGATGTAATGTACTAAATATATGTAACTTACATTTGTATCATTCAAATGAGTTCAAATCAAGATGCATTTGATTGAACTGAATATTCAAAACATCATCCAAAGTGCCATTTATAGGTCATTATAAGTATTGGCCAATTGTTTTAATAACATGAACCACGCCTTTGTGGTCACTCCTATGTGTAAGCCGTGAGAGGTCTTCATGTGATAACCAAAGCCATTAAATTGCTTTCAATTGCTTTTGCATTCAAAATACTTGTTTTGAATACATTTCTTAAATTATTGCTGGTCTGGACTCAGGCTTACTACAGACCCCACCGATAAGATTTGGCTACGATTTATTGCCATGTTTATTATAATTGATCAGGGACACTTGAGTGGTGGTGGCATGTATATTTATATATTTAGTATATAGACGTGTACTTGAAAGTTGAAATTCAATTAAAATTACATTATTGTCAGTATTGAAGCAATATTGTCCACAATAACAATATCTTTGGCAATTGTAGTATTCATTATAATTTGTATTAATATAATATACTAATTTAAAATTAATTGCCAAAATAGCTTTTGAAGAGATAAGGAGGTGCGCGCACCTGCCCTAACATTTTGCAGTGTTTTTGAATCGTACACAATATGTTAGCTATTAATTAGTTAGAGTTTGAATGGCAAACCTCCTCTTATGCCCAAAACTGATGCTTAAGTTAACAGCCATTTCACGATTCATATCATTTTGCTTTTGGCATCAATTGATTAGAAGAATATTTCTATTTATGTGCCATTTATTACTGTTTCTGGGCTTCAAAATAAATAAATATATATATTATAATTATCAGTTTTAATACATCATATAAATAATAGTTTGCAGCATAGAGTGTAGTGAAGAGATTGTTGTTTTTATATTTTATAAAGTTTTTATCTAAAGTGAGTATAGTTTTTTTTGGGATAAAATATATAATATTTTTAGAAATAAATATTTTTGGCTGAAAGGATAAAAATAAGTAGAAAAGTAATAATCATTAAAGTTGTGAGTTTAAGTCGGTTTTTTATAATACAAAAGTGTTTGGATGCGATGATGTAAATGGTTATCGATTTGTCCCTCAAGAACACCACCGAAAGCCTACTCTCATTTGATAAACGTGTGACTTATGCCTGTCTTTAAGTGTTAGTTGGCTTTCGACTTAACGTTACGCCAAATCTATGCAGTCTATCAAACATCTAATGAGTACCCAAAAAAAATAGTCACTTAATAGACATAAATAATAGTGATTTGTCTTTTTTATTAAACCAAACTTCACATCACTTTTTTTTATTGACTTTTATATATTGAAATTTTTGTTTATTTATTTATTATACAGTTAATTGAATCACTGTATCACTTGCTAGACATGTAAATTGTATTTATTTTAGTGATTTAAATATTTATGATTTAATATTTGTTTATAAATTATTAAATATATTTAAGTAGTGAAGGAAAATATGAAATATTGAAACTTTAGTTTAGAAATGCATACAATTAGTATTAATTGTATTAAAAATATTAAATGTATTTTCAATGTAGAGAAGCTGTGTTTGTGTTGAATAATTGTTAACAAAATTAATCCTTTATTTGAATAGAAATGTTAAGATAGGAAGCGATTGTCGTAAGAAATATATACAGAAATGGTTTTATCGAAATAATTAATTGTTTTCATTGACTGATAAACTTTAGTTAAATTTATTTGTTTAATGCGATTGTTGTTTGCGTTGAGAGACCATCTCTTTTATTGTATATAAAAGTTTGGAATTAATTAATAAATAATTAATTATAAACTTAATTAAACTCAAAGACATTTTATTTTTAATTGCACTTCACTACTAGTTTATTCTGTTTGTCAGCATTAAAACTAGTGATCAAATAATAAAATTATAATAATAAAAAAAAGTTTTACTTAACTTAAACACACGAAAACATTTGCTTTTTAAGCCATATGTTTAGCTCAAAGTTTTGTATTCGTTGTTGAATTATTAATAGGAATCTGTGTTTGCATTACATTTAGATATAAATATAAAGTTTAGATAAATTCTTTAATATTCACATATTTACTGTACAGAAGTATACATACATTAATGTTAACTATTTTGAAAATCTAGTCCAACAAAAGCCAATTTAGACATTAAAATACTTTAGTTGTCTCTTAGTTTAATCTTTAAAAAACAATTTTTGGTTATTTAGATATTTATTAGAATGTGGAGGAAGTTTGACACATAATTGAAATAAAACAACTCTCTTATCAGATTCACTTAATATAATGTATTTTGATTTGAGATGTAATAATAATTTGGCTAAATGATGGCCAGTACATGTTTGAGTGCCATTTCTTGTTATATATATTTGTGTGTTTTCTTTACATTTGTTTCGTAATATAAATACAACTATTCTGTACTGTATTTGTAGTGTTTTAATAGCAGAAGACAGTGTTTGCCATCATATAAGTGTTTGGAAGTCGAGTGCAATCAATGTTTGATATGACTGTATGTTTGTATGGCTCGAGTGAGAGCAGGTATTGACACTTTTCTAGCAGCAGTTGTAGCCAACACTTACAAAATCCTTACATTTTATGAGTGCATTAGCGCGACATTTGGCGAACACTTCTTTGTCGTTAGTTTATATCTTTTTTTTTTGTGTCTCTTCTGTCACTATAACTGATTTCCAAAGTTTTCTTCGAGTGAAGAGACGTGTTGTCTAAAAGTATACACATTAGTAAATGTTGACTCTCTCTCTCTCTCTCTCTCTCTCTCTCTCTCTCTCTCTCTGCCAAATGTTGTCTCTGTACATCCTTTATCGCTGCCCAACCCATACAACAACATCTGATAGTCTCTTGTGGTCAATAAGAGTTGATCGTAAAATATGCCCAAAATTTGTTTCAATTTTCATTCACACACTTTTATATGTTGTTTGCTTTTAATTTTTTTCTTTTCTTTTTTGTTACCTTTTTTAGTGTCAATTATTTACTCATAAGTTTTCATGAGTTTTTGTCATTTTATTAACAAAGAGATGAACGGATGGGCTGTTCGCCTATTACTAGTCTTAACTATCATTTTCAACACTATTTCTTTACAAAACAACACCTTTTTGTTTGTTTAATGTTTTCTTAATTTGGATATAAATCTGTTTTTTATTTTTTGTAATGTATATAAAAATAGCTGTTTATAAAAACGCGTGGATTTTAATTTGTTTTATATTAACTATAATTTTCTGGAAATCATTAAAAACTATTTTTTTTCAATTGTATTATTGTTAAGGAAACATCACTCTTATGGTAATAATATGTTTATATGTATTTTTTCGCCCAATTATTTGGATTTATTTCGCTTAAAATATATTAATGTCATAAAAATAATTATAATGAAAATTATTATTAAGAGCTAATCTATAAAATATATTTTGACTTTTTCCTGCATTCAAATAATGTTTTATTTTTAATAAATTGTTTTTAGTCATTAAAACTTTATTTTTTATTGTATTGTAAATGAGCTTATAATGTATATTCATATATTTTACTAAAACATTAAACATTTATTTTTTATTCTCATTAAAGTATGTCTCGAGAAGTAAAACATAAAAATATTGGCTGCAAATTGCCTGCAAGTCTAGCAAACAATTATGAAAAACTTATTTATAACACATTTTTGGGGGATTTTTTCGGTAGTTGTCGACAGACAGATGAATTGGTGATTTTGTTTATGAAATGTTGATTTGGAAATGTAATGTAAAGTTAATGTAGAAATTGATAAATTATTTTTGAACATCGATTTATTGAACGAATGCTTTATATTTTATATTATTAAGTAGTCATTCGGGTTCTTGTAATGTAATTCTAATACAATTTCTAATATATATTTCTCGTTAATTTTGAAGCAAAAAAAGCATTTTATTTTTTTGAGTAAAATAAAGCGTTTTTTGTGCTTAAATTCATTTATTTGACTTTTTTCCATCATTGAGTTTCGGGTGTTTTTTCATTAATTTTGTTTATTATATTTGCATTTGAAATGCATTACAAGCTAGCGTTTGGAAAACCTCTACTACTAATTTGAAACAAAAAAATATATACTTTTATTTTGTGAAACAATCCGTGAGAGCATTAAAATTAAATATTTGTTTCGCCAAAAAACGCATTCTTTTCTTCTTTTAAATAAAAATAAAATGCAAAACATTTGTCGAAATTTTTTGTTTTTTGTTATATATTTAATTGCGATTACATTCAGAGCTATTAAATTATCATCAGTTGTTTTTGGTTTGTCTCTCTCTCTCTCTCTCTCTCTCTCTCTCTCTCTCTCTCTCTCTCTCTCTAACGATGGTTTAGGAGAGAAAAACAACATTTCTAATCAATTTAAAGCATACTCTCCGTTATTAATAAACCATAATTAACTGAAACATAGTGTAATCATTGAAATCAAATACAATTAAATGTTATATAAATTGTAATTATTTGTAAAAGCATGTTCATTAATGTTGATTTGAATTAAATAATATAAATTTAAAAATTAATTTCAAACCAAAAGCGTTTACAAATAAAATAAAAGTATATTTAAAGTCATGAACTTATTAGCAATTTTAACCAACAAAAAAACTTGATTCCCGTTCAGACGTTTTTGTTCTTCATATTCAACACAATATAAGAGATTTAAATGTTTTATATGTTATTATGAATACGAATGCACTTCAGGTAAATGACTTCAAAAAGTTTTATTAGTTGAATAATAAACACAAAAATAGACATATGTTATGTAAATTGCAAAATATATACATTTTATTAATATTATTACATAAAGCCATTTATATATCACATTATATTAATCTAATTGAATATTCAATTGTTATGATTTGAGTTAATAGTGTTGAGTATAAAGACTGATATAGATGTTTATTAAAATCTAATTGTCTTGTCTATCATTTTATTGTTTTGGTCGGCGTCTCTCAATTAATTTGATAACATTTATATTGTAAACAATAATGAAAACTATTTTTCAACCGAAATGATAGCAGAGAGAGAGAGAGAGAGAATTAGTTGTGTAGTCATTGTAATGATTATTGGTTTGAATTAAATCGATGGTATACTCCAACTCTGGCATACAATTGGGTTTATGTTAGGATAGTATCGAATAAATTATTTGCTGCCATATATTATCTAAACGTCGGGTCATTCCTAATATTAGGGGAGTTATGGGAGCAGTACTGCCAGTGACACAGAACGTACGTCTCTCTCTCTCTCTCTCTCTCTCCAACTCCATCTCCCTCTAACTCGCTCTCTCATTACAATTGAATGGCACTCTCTTTGCTTTTTATTGATTGATGACATCACAGGCCTATTGATTGATACTCTGGGCTCTACTCTATACTCTATATTCTAGTTTAGAGTGTATTATACAGTGTATAGCCAGTTGAGGCAATGTCGGTCTAAAGCCTGTATCAAACAGCGCTCAGATGTGTTTCTCACTTGAGTTCAATGTTGTTGTGATGTATTTCATGCGCATTACAGTCGCATAGGTATGGGTTTTGTTGGGTTTGTGTGCTCTGCCGTTTGCAACACATTTAGAGCACACATTCACTGCAATTGTGAACAAAACACTACATACACTGTAATTCCAAAGCTTTCTGTTTCGCAAAAATAGTTGATATGTTTTGTGAGAATACAAAGACTTTGCAACTCTTATATGGAAATCATGTTTATTGGCATTGATTTTGAATAAAAATTTGTGAAACCCATCGCCTGTGCTCTGGTTATCTACCAAACAATTTGTGGACTATTTCGAGACAAATGTGTTATCACTGAAAGTGATCTGTTGGTTGTATTGCTGACTGTGAGACCTGTGAGGACTATGCACTCTATCTGCAAATTTTCTACTCAATGAGCTCTTGATAGGAGTCAGTACTTGCATTACTTGTCACTTACCGCCCGCCAGTGCCCACAGGCAGACACAGGCAGAGGCAACCCAAAGAATGAGCCGGGAGGAGGTCCGCCCCTAACCCAACATACGCTCTCGTGCTGTAGAGTCACTGTTTTTGAGCTCTTCATTGTTCGCCAGACAAGTCGTGGTTCGCAACCAATTCATGTGTTTTTACATTTAGTGTTCACTTGAGTTTCAAAACAAATTTTGGCTCAAAAATGAATTGAGTTATCGTTTGAGTTGTTATAATCATTTGCTACAAACAATTGCTACACAAAAAATTGTTTATATGTTAATGTGTCCGATCATTGCGAACATCCGGTGCTCTGGTGTGTCGGTCCACTCAATAATAGTGTGGATAATATCCATATGTCTGTCGATTATAATGAATTCATTTGCGGTTATCATAGTCTGAAGACATACATACACTGTGTGTTGTGTCTGTGTTTTGTGAAGATGTGATGTCAAGTAATTCACATTATATTCAATATATTTTTATCTCGTTTTCATTATTTTGTTTTGCTGTCAAAGCAATACAATATTAATCGCCAACAATATGAGGATTTTGTGCTATACGTGTGTTATGACAACGACCTACCAGTGCTGTTGTAAGAGACTGTTCATTGCGATCATAGCATCGCTGTCTCTATTATCAACATTTTCATTAGGATTTAGAAGACATTGGAATCAATACAATAGCGAAACACAACACCCGGTTAGGCATCACAGAGGTATCACTAATCCGTTATTAGTTATTCTCATCTTATAGTTGGTCTCATATTTTTCAATCTTAAACCCATAAAATCATTTTGAGTTTCTAAGTCCCCATAAAGTCGTTTTCATATAATATCGACTTTTAATTTCCTCTTTTGGTTATACAATAAATTTGAAAAATATTGAGTATTTTGTCATAAATCCCAAATCACAGTCACTTCCCTTCTTTCTCACTCATCTTCAATGCTTTTAATGCTTTTATTTGTTATTTCAATGAACTTTTATAGCGAAATAGTGGCAAATAATCGATGTTTTTGCCATTGATATTATGCCTACTTATGGGTAATCAATCATTTACTATACCGAATGATTGACGCTCTTATAAACGCGGATATGATGTTTTGCAATGGTTTGTCTGATGCCTGTGCTCTTAATACACAATACTTTCCAATCACTACATGTATTATGTATTGCATAGTCTTTGAAATGTCTTCAAGTTTGTTAAACTAAATGATCTTTTGCTGCAATTGTTAATAGAGTTGTTTGGCTCGTCATTACATTTTGAAAACATTTTTGAAAAGCATTTTTTGTTTATTTTAAAAGAATTGAAAATATAATTTATTTTCTTATCATCATAGAGTCATTTATCTATAATTTTGCCAAATAGTTGTATAAAACAAGTGTTTGAAATGTTTTGAAGCTTGAAAAGTATGAAAAGCAACAAATGAGAGAAACACAATCCAATAGTTAGTTACACTGAATAACATATAACATATAGTTTGTTATATACCAGTAGAGTAGTGTATGAGGTTTTAGGTTGTGTGTGAATTAACTTATGGGTACTTTTATTGTGCTCTTTTTGCATACCTCCTCTTTGCACCTCACTCTCCATGTTTATTACCCACAGCTGTCTTTGTATACCCTCTGTTAGATTATATACACTGTTAGTGTGTATTCAGTAAATGGTTTGCCAGCAGAAGGAGAGAGAGAGAACTTACAGACCATACCATAGACGCGAAAGAGAGAAGTTCTTCCAGATTGGAAATCCTCTTATTGGTTGCATTTCTTTATTCAAATCACAATGAATTGAATTTTTTCTGCCATATTTGGCGGTCCGCTCTCTTTCTATGATAAATAAATATCTGATTATATTTTTTGCTCAACTTTTTCCAACTTTATTATATGAAAAGCGATCAAAAAATTGAAACCAAAAATATTGCAAACTAATGGACAGATGTTTTTTTGATAGATGTCTGCATTCTATTTAGCAAACAATAATCATTAACATCTATCCAATGGCTCATACAATATATGATTAGTTTTTTCTCTCTATTTCTCTATTTTGTTTGCTTACATATAATTAGAAGTTTTGATGACTTAATTTTGTGCAAACGAGTAGTACATATATAATGTATATATTATATCTCTCACTCGCTCTATGCTGTAATGTAAAGCTTTTTTAATGCGCTCTTCAAACTGCAAACTCGTTTGACTTGTTTTAAAAAGCATAGCGAATAGTCTGGGGCACACAAACTGGTGACCCCTCGTGTTTGACCCCTCTCTCTGTGTGTATCTGACTTACCATTAAAGAGTGATAGCCTCCCGAAGCTTTCATTATCGAGCCATGAATTTCAGTATATATTTCTCTATAGTCTATACCCAAACACTATTTTACTCGAAAAACATTGCATTAATTTATTTGATATTTTATTTTTGCAGAACACGTCCGAGAATTCAGTTGCGGGCGATTTCATTACAGGACTTTCTATTTAGACGTTAAAAGGGATGCACTATATGTCGGTGCTATGTAAGTATCACTGTCCCCATCCATCCATCCCTATTCACTATTATCATCATCACTACCACTACCAGTCACTATACTTTGCTTTCAATTTACGCCACAAATGTGTGACACAAAAAAACTTAAATATCATATAATAGACACGCATTTACAGGCAAAACAGTTTTACGATAGTTAGTTAATGTCGAGCACACTATCACTAAACTATTAGCTCCTTAACTACACTATAAAAATAGTTTATTTTTTTACAAAATTACACTTACAATACATTACTGTATAAATTATACATTTAGTTACAATTGTATTAATGTTGTATTTTTTATATTATTAATTTTTTTAGGGATAAAGTATATCGTTTAAATTTAAATAATATAAACAAGACTAGATGTGAGGTGAGTAGTTATCCAACATTTTTTAAAAAAATATTTATATTTTATAATTTAATTTAATTGCAATTTAAAATTTTGAATTTGCCCTGGTTGGATCAGCGTTTGTTTGTTTTTATCATGTTGAATTAAATTAAATTAATATTTGAACCATATTTGCATAGTTTGCTAACTTATTGAGATATATTTTCAAACTAAAAAAAACTAAAGCAAACAAAATTATAATAATAATGAAACTAATAATAAATGTATAGTTTGTTGACTGTATTATTGAATACATTATTATTATTATTAATATTGTTTTTGAAAATAATATTGAATTTTTTACCAAATAATAAGATATAATGCAATAAAATAGCAATTTATTGCCACAAAATTGTTATTCAAATTTATTATATAAATAAAAAAATTTATTTCACATAAACTCTATATATACATGTATGTATATATAAAATATTCAATTTTTATATGAATATAAATAGCAAAAGATTTTGTTTCCTATAATGAATTTAAAAATATGATAATTTTATATTTAAAATACTGTCTGTCTGTCAAAAAATTGACCTGTCTTTTTCATATATGGTTAGGTGAATACTGTAAGCCAACCCCCTCTAGCGCACCGGTGTTTGAAATTTTAGACTTTAAAATGGTAGGGCATAGGGGCCAGAGTTCACCAACAGTTACATAACACAACAGTTGATATGACCGGTTATTATAGTATAGTGTGAATGTGTATTAATTTGCTGTCACATTCATTGTTGAAATGTTTGTACATAACAGCGCTTCAATAAATATCATTTATTACTCAATTATGAACCATATCTATAATCCTGTAGATTTAGTAGTTGGTCATTTTGGTTTACTATCATCATTTTTATAGTTTTCTAGAATATACTTATACATTTGTCATGTTTGAAAATATTATATATACTATTAGTAGTTTAAATGCTAGATATTTCTAATGTATAGTACCCTAATTTACGGAATATAACACGCACCCCGTGTATAACACGCACCCTATGTATAACGCGCATCATATATGGTTAAAGTATATAATAAAATTAATATTTTAACTTTTTTCTTTGTATAACACGCGTGTTATACACCGTAAATTAGGGTAATTGTTTGGAAACATATTCTTCTTGTGCTAAATTTGTCACTTTTTTGAAACTTATTACTATTGCATTGCATTGCAATGGTATGGTATGACAAGCGAATAGAAAGTCAAATACATATTTATTATTGATTTGCAAAATAAATTTTTCACTTTAAAGACAGAAGTATTTCATAAATCAAATAATAAAGCGAATCGAAATGCAAACTACATTTTGAATGACAATAAGACTATATTCTCTATAGTTTTGTGTGAATTTTTTTGTTGGTATTTCACGGATATATTGCATGAATTGAGTCGACGACGAGTGAAGATGAGAGAGAGAGAGAGAGAGAAGAGTCGGAGGGAATGAATGAAATGAATGAATAAGAAGTGAAATAGTTTTTGAACAAAAATATGTTGAAATATAATTCCATCAAAATTTTGTTTGTCTTCACTCACTCGCGCACAGCCAGCCATATGAAAGTCCATGCCTTTCGCTAAATATACTCTTTTTACGGCAAAAATATTTGGATGCTTTTCTTGTGTGTATAGTATAGTAAAGTATTTGAACAAAAATTTTTACTCTTAAGTCTAAATTGAGATTATTTTCTATGCCATAACATATTGTGTTTGTATGACTCGTGTATTTCTTTGACATATCATATATTTATATAAAAAGTAAATAAAAAATTTTATACAATTTTTTATAATACATTTTTATGTTTAAATTGTACGAGATTTTATTGTTATACAGTAAATAATAAATGCCTTACATTTTAGTAACTTTACTTTAAATAATTAATTATTTAAGAGTTTAATACAATATATGGTTTTTTATTCTTTAAAATAATGCATTAATGCATTTGAATTTTTATGCCTTAAAAGTCCATTAATATTCAATAAAACAAAAATATTTGAGTCTAAAAACATTAGTAATTTTATGCATTAATAAGTTTAAAGATAACAAATTTGACTGAATTCGTAGTCTATTCATAACTGGAGGCTCTGAGATATCAACGATTAATGTAAAGATATGTTCACTTGTGATGCACTGAATGTCACAAAAATGTCACTTCAAATAAAGGCTTTTTTTGTACCACAAAGAGACTAAAGATCTGATTTTGCGTGCATTGGGATTGTGTTGCACCCAAACTCTCATTGAGAATATAATTTAAACTTGTCTTATATTTGAAGCTCTTTTGCCATCTCTTTTCATTATATACCATACTATGAGCTCTTCAGCTGTGCTTAGTATGAGTGGTGAACACATTCTTAGCTTTCATCACATATTTCTATGTTATTTCATATTTGGATCCTATTTTCAGGACTTGTGTGATGACCGTAGTTCCGGTCGAAGTCACCAGAGGTTGTATTCATTTCCTCTTCAGACTGGTCTCTACTTTCTTCCACTAATTGCAAACTGTCTTCACTTTTCATAACTCTTTTTGAGTGCTCTTTCATTCATTCATATACTACTCTACACTACTCTGTAGTATTGTATTACACCATACGCTCGCATCACTACTAATCAATTGTTTTATATGTAATAAAACATATCTATTGAATTTAATTCAATACAACAATCTCTTTATTTTTTCAATTGAGAATCATTGAGAGGTTTATCTCAATCCATTGAAAAATACTATTTTTATGAAAAAATACTTAAATTTAAATCAAAAACTAAAATATATGATAAAAATACAAATCTCTCAAATATGAAGCGCTTATTAAAAGACACTCAATGTTATGAGCAAATGTAGTGTAGTTTATATAATAAATACAATACATTTTGAGTACAATTTATGATATGTCAACAATATATGTGTCTCTATTTATATTCACAAAAATATTATCAAACCATATAAAAGTGGTCATCAAATCTTATTCAAGTGTTGTATTAAATTACCCCTTATTTACGATCTAATGATAGACTCTTTTTGTAAGTTTTTTTTGTAGTATTTTCCAAACTTATGCTATTTTTGGACGAAATACTATTAAATACTTATTTGAAGTGAATGTCAGAGAAATGGTTCACTTATTCTAGAGTAGAGTCGACAGAAAAGTATACTTTTTAATATATATCTGAAGTGACTTTACTATCACAAGTTGAATGAGATGTGATTTAAGTCACTAATAGTCTATTGTGTTATATTTATTTCAAATGGCGAACCACTTCTCTCTGGTCTTCAATATTCATCGATATCCTAAAAATCATGACTAAAGCTGTTTGCTATCAAAGGACTTACAATGAATTTTTGTGGTTCATTGCACACTATCTCCTGTAATATAATGTCTAACCATTTCCTATATAAAAGATTTTGTTTTTTAATATCACACGAAGAGAAACCATTATTTCGTGCATTTATATTCACACATAACAAAAAAGTTTATTTCATTTAAATAAATTAAATATAAAAAGTTTTCATATCATGTATGCAATGCTTGTGTTGTATATGATATTCCTTTGATTTAATTTGTAAACTAATGAGAAAATGTTGTCAATGTTTTTGAGGCTCTTTTGGTATAATATATATTTTTTTGGTCAGAAGACAGCAATGAGTCAGTAGTAGTAGTAATAGTAGTTATATGTCGTGAATATTTGGTAACCGGGAGGGGAAGTGTCGCATCATATTTGTGCTTATATTGAGCTGAGAATTGAGCAAATTTTTCATCGTTACAGTCGACTGATTTGCACAACATTTTCACCGCTCAGACACTCACACTCTCTCTACTTCTCTAACTATTCCCTTACTGTATATTGATTTCACTCATAACTACTGAATGTGTTTCACGGCTTACACAACAGTCCCCACTATATTCTGATAGCACCTCAACGAGTGTTGGCAAGAGTTAGTGTATATTACAGTCAAACTTATGTACAGTGTATGCCATGCATTGAAATAAGCTTTACTCTCAAGTCATCTATATTTGACTCCTTATGAGTAACTGTTATCCGACGAGAAAAGTGCTGACGTTTGCGTTGACACACATTATATAATGAAAGCCTTTATATATATAAATTGTAGCCTAAGTTATGGCACAAGTTTTCCTCTCCAATGGCTTTAATTCAATGGTTTGAAATAATTTATTTGATACACAAATTTTACTTATACTTCAAATTAATTTTTATGCCAAAAACTATTTCATTTGAAAAGGTGTGCAATAAATATAGAATTAGCTCTTATTTAAGATATGGTATACACAAAGTGTACTTAACTCTATGACTTGCCATCTAAGCCTCACATAAGCGCATATTAAATACATTTACACAATATTTGTGTTGTTATATAACAGTGAATAAAATATTTTTGTCAATTTAAATGAAAATGTTATATATTTTAATGTTTTTGTATATATTATGGTACAGAATGAGAGCTGCTGCTTTGTATGAAAATGAAGTAAATAATAGTCTGAAGTAATCCAATAAAATCTTACATTTGGTAGAGAATTGTTTTTTATTATTATGCAAAAAAGTCAGCTTAAACTCAATACTTATACGCTTATCACATGTTTTGATGTGTAGCACAGTTAGCCTAAAGGCAGGCATCTCTTCTCTCATCTCTTCTTAAACACAATACAAAACTACAATACATTTCGCTTAACAAATAGACAATGCATTAGAAATGCGATGCATCGCCTAAAAGCTGGTTTACCCGCTCAGCACTGGTAACACATGCACTGAAGCCCTACTTGTGATTAACTATTTTGACTCAACAACTGAATCGGCGTTCAGAGTCTAACACAGAATTGGCGGAGAATTTGTAATTTGAAATTAAAAAAACTCGTTATATTATGCAAAACACAATGTGTATAATAGTTGTATCATTTGTCAAGTTTTTAGATAATGTGCTAAAAGTTGCTATTTTTCACAGCTATAATATTGGTTAAATCGGGCGTATATTAGATGTTTTAGGTCTCGCAAGTGATAATTGAACGCCATTTATAAATAAATATCTGATGTCTTATGAAAAATATTAGTTTGCATTTTAGAGAATATTCTTCTAGTCTTTTAAAACTCTTAAACAATGAAAAAATTAGATTAAAAATCGATTTCTCGCTGTTTTTATGCATACAAATACTGACGACTCCACATAAAATACAGTATATAATAACACAATTTATAGTATAAATTGTAAACTGCATTAACTTTCATATGTAGTTTAAGATTATAACTCCTGCTGTTTGTGCTGGTGTTATGTGCCATAACTTTTAAACACAACACAACTGCGATAACCCATACCAGAGATTGATTGCTTGCCTTTTTTTTATTTTGAAAAAACGAGTGAATATCTCACAAAACATACATTAGATACTGAACCTCGACATAACGGTGCTCTTACATAATACATGATAGTTTTGTTGCCAAATGTATATAACTAGCACTTTGTTTGGGACTTTTCAGACCAATAGTTTTTATTTAAACAACAAAACTATATGATAACGAAAATTTAGTTTTACGGCAGTTTGCATGCAATTTCACACCACTTTAATGTATCAAACATTATGTTTATAACTGAAACCTTCAGTTGATCCTTAAGTAAAGTACTATTCAGATGTGATTTTGAGACACAAATATACTATACTTTTCTTGTAATTTAATTATTTATTTAGAAACAGATGCGACACAACCTTATATTATATTATATAACATCATTATGAGGGCTCAGTATAAATATATAACTTATATTAATATCTTATAAGCACCAAGTTATTCTTGTTAAATCTAGATTACTTTT
>JAQIWK010000104.1:0-24147 GCA_034695265.1 Dissorhina ornata | reverse complement strand
CGATCTCCCCACCCACGCCCCCCAAACACAGCGGTCGCGTGCGTTGGCCTCCAAAGCGCGGCAACGGCTGTCGTATTCGCGCTTCCGTTCCGTCAATCAATACCTTTACTCTCACGTGACGTCAGAAGCGAAGAGTTTCGTCTCGAGACGTCTTTTCCGCGATTATCACGACATTTACCGACAAATATCCGACAAATGGCCGCAAAAGCCCATCGATGACGTCATCCGCCGTCTGCGAGAAGACCAAGAGCTGGTGGTGGCGGACGTCGGGTGCGGCGACTGCCCTCGCCTTCGAACAGCTCTTCCGCAACATTGCGTCCATTCGTTCGATTTGGTGTCCGAATCGCCTCACGTGACCCAAGCGGATATGGCGGCACTTCCGCTGGCGGACGCCGCGTGTGACGTCACGGTGTTTTGTCTGTCGCTAATGGCAACCGATTTGCAGAAACCGTTGAGTGAAGCGAATCGCGTTTTGCGACCGAAAGGCCGTCTAATCGTCGCTGAAGTCGTCTCGCGATTCCAAGAGACCTCCGAAGAGGAGTTCGCGCGTCTGTTGCGGCAGTCGTTCGGCTTCCGATTGGTCGCCAAACGGCGGCTTTCGGACGACTTTTTCGTCGTTTTTGAGTTCGAAAAACGCGAAAAATGCCGAAAAGTTTTGCCCGAAATTCGACTCAAAGCCTGCGCTTTGAAACCGCGATAAATAATAAAACGCTTTATTCACTGATAATCACGTGGTGTCCGCGGAAAAGGCGCCGCAAACGCGCGTTTCCGTTTCCGACACCAAACAATACATGCGCTGCTGAGAGTCACGTGACCACGGGTGCGGTCGACGCGCCGAACAGCGCAACACGAACTCTTTGGCCTTCGCGGGCGGCCACTGTGGAGCGCATGCGCCGTCCCTTTCGCCCACAGTCTGCTTCTCGAACGCCAGTCTCTGCATTTGGGCGAACAGACGGCGCGTCACTTCCGCTTCGGCCGAAAGCGACGAAAACTCGACTTCCGGTTCGCTCAGCAGTCGCTCCGCCATCCCGACGGCCAGCGCCTCGTCGGCCGCAAACGGCGCCAATTGGGCCAACAAGGACTCGAAGCGCGCGCTCTGGCGCTCTTCGCGCGTCAATCGCGACACAAACGCTTCCATTCCTCGCGACTCGTATTCCCTGATTAGTGCGCATGCGTCGACTCGCGGCGCACGACGCGCGACGTCCGCGACGACCACTTTGACGACAATTGGTTCCAAAAGTAGGGAAAGAGAAGCCATTGTTTGCGCCGACAAGAAGTGCAGCGCTTTCTCCGCGTCGCGCGTGAAGTCGAACAGCGCTTTCTGGCGCTCAACAGGTGTCGCCACCGAAGCGTCCCATAACTCGCGCCAAACGTTGTCTTCACAGCGAAACCGTTCCGACAGTTGACGCGTCTGTTCGTCGAAGTCACGTGACGAGTGCCAGCGCACAAAGTCCTCGAACACTGCGTGCTCGCCATTGGCCGCCTGAAAGTGACGTCACGTCAGAACAACAATTGTTTCGAATTTCCTTACTTTAAAGGCCGACATATCGGACACGAGGGAAGCGCTCTGCAGACGCGCCCGAATGCGCGCGCTGTCCGCTCCCGAACCCAAGCGCTGCAAAACCGCCATTTGTTCGGCGATCATGTCTTCGGTGACGGGCGGCGCCTCCTGAGTGTCGGGAATCAACAGCGGAAGTGAAGGGCGTCTCAACAACGACAGACCGCGACACCGACGACGCGTGTCGTCCTCCGCGTCGTCCGCGCAGTCGTAGAAGGCGTCCTCGTGTTGAGCGCGCGCCTCGTGAATGCATTTCTGCAAAAACTGCATTTTCTGGTGAAAAAGCGATTCTTGAAGGTCTGGACTTCCGGTTTCGGGCAAATGCGGAAGCGCGCGCCGGGACTCCCAGTGGGCGCGCAGTTCGGCCACCAGATGGCGCCAAAAGCCCGAAACGGCGTTCGGCAGGTGTGGGGGCGGAGTCTCGCGCAACAGGCGGACGAACGCGACGCCAATGCGCGCACTCAACGCCCGCAGAGGCGCCGCCTTCGCCGCCAAGTCTTCGCCCGACACTTCCGGCAGTTCTTCGGCGCCCAAAACGCATTCGCACACCAGAGCGCGCGCTTCGGCCCGTGATTCGTCCGTTTGGTCCAATGACGTCACGTCGCCTCGCAGTGACGTCAGCGCCTGAAGCGCGCGTTCGGCGCTCGACCGCCAATCGGTGAAGAGCGCGCGCAGCGACCACTTGGGGGCGTTTCCCGGCTCGAGGTCCGAATGGAAGTCCGAATCGATGACCACTTGTTCGGCGATTTGCGGCCAAAAGGCGGCCATTTGCAATTCTTGGATTTGGCGCTCATTTTCGGGCCATTCGTTCACACAATACGTCACGCGAATCGCGAGACGAATGTCGGCGTCCACGTGACCCACTTTTCGGCGGAAGAGTTGGCAAAAGTGCGACAAATGTCGCAATTGTTTGTTCGCGTGATTCCAATGCGCGGAAGAGTATTCGACGCGAAATCCGCCAAAAACGCCGATTCCGGCCAACAGACGGCGCGACCGGCGCGACAACTGGCAAAACACGGGCACCGCTCGACCGGTCGTCGACAACGCCATCGCGACGGCCGACAGCAGGAGCCGCGCGCGGTCTTCGGTGGCGACCGCGTCGTCCGTTTCGGGCGCCACGAGGAGGAAGCGCGAGCACCCGAACCATCGCTCCACACAATGGGCTTTTGGGGGGAAATCGACGACAGAGTCGACGCCTTGAAGGACGACAACAGAGGCGTCAGAGACGACACGAGACGACACGAGAGACGAGAGACTCACCCGAGTGGCGCTCCACCCGAAAGGCGTGGCGCGAGAAGCGCACCGTCCGCTGCGTCCAGTTCTGGTCGTCGCGCAGCACTTCCTCCAGTTCGGCCACAAACACCTCGAGCGGCGATGCGGTCGTGAAGTCCGAAATCTCGAACACGTCTGTCATTGTTGTGTAAACACGAGCGGTGGCGCCATCTGCCGTCGCGTTGGCATCGATTGCGTCACTCGAGTCTCGATGGCATTGAAGCGCGTGTTCGGCGCTCTCTTTTCGCCCAAATGGCTGTTCGTCACAAACACGACCACTGGAGCGCTCTTTCTCGGCGCCGGTGACGTCATCGAACAGCGGCTCATCGAACGCCGCCTTCTGGCGCTCGACCACCGCTTCGACGCCAAACGCACCGGTATTTCCTCGCATTTCACGCCTTAATCCTAATCCTTTGATCCGCAGTCGGAATGACGGCCGCCGGCCTTTACTTCGGATCTTTGGGTCACTTTTGGTACGCATTTCTCGACCGCCGCTTTCCCGCTTCGCTCCGCCGCGCGCTGCCCAAGAAGCTGCTGTGCGAGGCGGCCGTCGGTCCGCCGTTCGGCGCTTCCGTCTTCCTAATCGTCGGTCGACTCGAAGGCCAGTCTTTGGCCGACATTTGGCGGCAATTGAAACACAACTTCACTCTTCTTTGTTTGGTATTTATTGTCATGTTTTCGACGGTTTTCGACCCCTTGTGACCCCCTTTCCCCCCTATAGGCCGACTGGTGTGTCTTCATTCCTCTCCAAACTCTGAATTTCGTGTTTCTTTCGCCGCGTTTTCGACTCCTTTTCGTTGCCGTCGTTTCGCTCTTTTACGACGTTTTTCTGTCGTTTGTTTTGCACGCGCGGAAAGAGCCCACAGATGGCGCCACACAATAAACACAACAATCACTGCAAACATTGCGTCAGTTTTCGCACGCTTTCATGACTTCGTTCTCAGCTCTGGTCACCGGCGGCGCTTCGGGTCTCGGACTCGCCGTCTGTCGGCGTTTGGCGCGAAGAGGAGCGCACGTCGTGTCTCTCGATTTGCAACAATCGGCCGAAAACGTGCAAAACGTGCGGCAAATCCGAGGCGACATTCGGCGCGAAGACGACATCGACGCCGCGCTGGCCGAGTGCCGCGTGGCGGACGCGCCGCGACTGGACGTGCTGGTCAACTGCGCGGGCGTGGCCAACGCGTTCAAGATCTACAATCTGGACCAACGTCGCGCTCAACGACTACAGGATTTCCAAACTCTGCTTGAAATCAACGTTTTGGCGCTCTTTTCGGTCGTCGCGCGCGCCGTCGCTCTCATCGGCCGAAACGAGCGCAACGCCGACGGCACGCGCGGACTCGTCCTCATGACGTCCTCCACGCTGGCCTCGGAGGGCCACGAGGGCCAGGCGGGGTTCGCGGCCACGCAGGCGGCCGTCGACGCCATGACGCTGCCGATGGCGCGCGACCTGGCCGCTCAGGGCATTCGCGTGAACACGATCGCGCCCGGCTTCTTCGCCACGCCGCTCGTCCTGCGCTCCGATTCGCCCGAACTTCTCGACTTTATTCGTCTCACAACTCCGTGTCCGCAACGCCTCGGACATCCCGAAGAGTTCGGCCATTTGGTCGACCACGTGATCGACAATCCCATGATCAACGGTCACGTGATTCGCATCGACGGCGCCAACCGATGGCCGGAACGCGACTAAAGCTGTAATAAATGTAGTGTTTTGTGACGTAATTTGTTGACTCACTCTCACAACAAACATGAATGCGTTGACGCGATTCGTAGTCCCGTTGGTGTCGTCGCGTGTCGTCGTGCGGTCGTCGCGTCGTCACGTGATCGGCACTTCTCACGCCTCCCAACGCGACGACGAAGTCTTCACTTCCAAACTGTCGGGAATCGACGCCGGCGTTGTGGTCAGTCTTGACCCGTCCTTGTCTCCCCTCTCAATGCCTTCCTCCGCAGGTTCTGTCGCTGAATCGGCCGAACGGCGCCAACTCGTTGTCGCGCGCGATGGCGTCTCAACTCAACGAATCCCTTTACCAACTCAGCAAAGACGAAGAGCTGCGCGTTCTGGTCATCCGCTCCACAGTGGCCGGCATCTTCTGCGCCGGCGCCGACCTGAAGGAGCGCCAAACGATGCCCGAGAAGGACATCCCGCCCTTCGTGGCCAAACTGCGCGCCATCGCGAACGCCATCCACGACTTTCCCGTTCCCACCATTGCGGCCATCGATGGCGCCGCGATCGGCGGCGGCCTCGAGTACGCGCTGGCCGCCGACCTGCGCGTGGCCGCGTCGAACGCGAAGCTGGGACTGGTGGAGACCAAACTGGCGGTGATTCCGGGCGCGGGCGGCACTCAGCGCCTGTCGCGTCTCATTCCGCTCCATTTGGCCAAAGAGTTGATTTTCACGGGTCGTCTCGTCGACGGCCACACGGCGGCGCAGATGGGAATCGTCAACTACTCGGTCGAACAGAACGCCGCCGGTGACGCCGCCTATCGTCGAGCGGTGAAACTGGCCGAAGAGATGATCCAAAACGGACCCGTGGCGCTCAAGGCGGCCAAAGTGGCCATCAATAAGGGCGTCGAAGTGGACCTGCAGTCGGGGCTGGCCATCGAGGCGGCCATGCACTCGCTGACCGTCGGCACGAAGGACCGGCTCGAAGGCCTGGCGTCGTTCGCCGAGAAGCGCGCGCCGCGCTATCGCGGAGAGTAATAAAGAGTTTTGGGCCCTTTTCATACTGTGTGTGTTGTCGGTTGCCATGGCGACTGTGTGATGGCTCGCGCGCCCAACGATCCGCTCGCGCTCTACAAGGTGGTGGTCGTGGGCGACGGCGGCGTCGGGAAGAGCGCGCTCACCATCCAGTTCTTCCAGAAGCTGTTCGTCTCGGACTACGACCCGACGATTGAGGACTCGTATGTCCAGCACACGGAAGTCGACGCGAAATGGTGCGTTTTGGACGTGTTGGACACGGCCGGACAGGAGGAGTTCTCGGCCATGCGCGAGCAGTACATGCGCACAGGTGAGCACTGGCCTTGACAATGACCAACTGACCACTGGTCACTCGACAGGCGACGCCTTTCTTCTCGTCTATTCGGTGACCGATAAGCAGTCGTTCGAAAACATCGGACACTTCTTCACGCAAATCCTGCGCGTGAAAGACCGCGACGCGTATCCCATGCTTCTCGCGGCCAACAAAGTGGATCTCGTCCACTCGCGGAAGGTTTCCGAAGAACAGGGCCGCGAAATGGCCGCTCAGCTCAAGGTTGGGTCGTTTTGTGTGTTTGGCTGACATTTATACCCCCCTCCCCCCCGCAGGTGCCGTACATCGAGACGTCGGCCAAAGACCCGCCCCTCAACGTGGACGCCGCCTTCCACGAAGTGGTCCGCATCATCAGGTGAGCGCACGAATGACGTCATCGCAAACTAACGCCCGTTTCCATAGAAACCATCCGCAATCGGGCGACAAAAGGCGGCGCAAATCCAAATGGAAAAACAAATGTCACGTGAATTAAGCCATTGTTTGGCATTTCATTCATTAAAGTTCGTCGCGCGCTCTCAACCACGTGACCAACGCGTCGGTCGAGACGTCGCGCGACGCAAACAAAAGGGCTCGCGATTGGCGCCACAAATACAGTGTCGGGAAAGCGGAAACGGGAAACAAGTCGTCGCGAAAGTCGTTCTCCGAGGCGTCCACTCGCGCCACGCGGACGCCCGGAACGGCGCGCGCCGTCGCCTCCAAGTGGCCGTCGATGACGTCATCCGTGACGAAGGCCACCAAAACGGGCTGCGAAGAGCGCGTCACCAAAGCGTCGAACTCCACGCCCACCACTTGCGTCACGTGACCCGTGTTTGGCGTCGGGGGGCGTTGCGATCGCAGGACGGGTTGAGCGCGTCGGGCGATGACGTCATTGACGAACGATTCGAACGCCGTTTCGGAAAAAGGGTTCGAAAACGCGAATCGAAGTCTTTTTGTGGCGAAAAAGCCGACATTTATGTCTTCCGCCGAATCCGCTAATCCCAATGACGTCATCTCTTCCCAATAGTCCGACTCTCGCGACACACAAAACGTCACTTCCGGTCGGCGTTCGGCCACTCGCACGACTTGCGCGCGAATGCGTTCGCTTTCCGGCCGGTGTTCGGCACTCATGTCGACGTCATAGTAGACGACGACCAATGGGAAGGCGGGAAACAGCCATTCCGTTGGCGGCGAACGAATGGCCACCAGAGGGCGCGAGTGATTGGTCAGAAAGGCGGATATTTGTTGTGACGTCGTTGCGTTCGTCTGTTCGACACAAACGTCAATCAATTGACAGTCACGTGACAATAGACTCACGAAAAGCATTCGATGTCTTGTTTTGGAGAACCATTTCGCGCCAAACAATACCACCGAATCGGCGGATTCGCCCAAATCGGCCCAAACCGTCGGGTCGGTCACGTGCACGAACCGGAAGTCGCGCTTCAACTCTCGAAACGCCGTTTCGTCCCAAAGCGCGAGAAAGGCCTTCTCTGACGTCATCGCTGCCGGCGTCGGCCAGTCGTCGCGCAACGCGCGCTCCAATTGGCGCCGACTGTCGACCGGAAGCGACGGCCGCGCCATCAAAGGCGAGCGCATGAAGCGCACGATTGCCGTCTCTTCGCGCGCGCCTTCATATGGAAACGCTTTTCCGAACCGAAACACGAAAAGCGCCGGAAATGACGAAATGGCGAACCGGCGCTCGAGAGCGCGCTCTTCCACGCATTGGCCGACACTGAGGCCCCATTCGGCCAATTGTTGCGCCGCGCGCTCCAATTCGGGCGCCAATCGCAGGCATTGGGGTTGCGATGACGTCACGAATGCAATCAAACAAAACGTGTTTTTCGCCACAAAAGCGTCCAACGACTGTGACGTCACAGTTCGAAGCCGGGGTTCGGCTTTCGGTCTCTTCGGATCCAATCGGAGGCGCACCCACTCGACCAGCGCTGTGGCGGTGCGCGCGCCGTCGTACTCGTCACGTGACCCGTTTTGGAAGCACAACAGCGTCGGAACTGTCGGTAAAAAGGCGATTAAAAGCCGTCTTTGAAACCTTTTTTTGGCCGAAAACTGACACGAATTGACTGCCAATCGACGAGACAACGACTCTTCGCTCCCGACGTCCACTTTGGCCATTAAGACCGGTTCTTCGGCCAGCGTTTTGGCGGCCGTCGCGAACTCGGGCTCCAATTGGCGGCAATGATGACACCATTTGGCCGAAAAGAGCACTAAAGCCAGACTTCGGGTCAAAACCAAGCGATCGAACGACTCGTCCGTCAAAAGCACGACCTCTTGTTCGACGCGCAGCCGAACGCCGCGACCGTGACCTTCAACTACGGGAACTGAACGGACAGTCAATTGCAATAGACAACGAATCCGACTGGACTTACTGTCTTCGCGGCCGCCGAACGCCTTTCCCGACAAACAAATGACAATTAAAGACCAAATCATTGAACTTTTGGCGAAACTTTTGTTGCAAACAAAACACTCGACTCGAGTGCTGCCATCTGTCGACGCGTGGGTGAAGCCGAGCGCAGAGGCGCTGACAAAATGGCTTTTCTCTTTGATGTCTTCGGAATGCGCTTTCGGTGACAAATGTCGCGCTCTTTCGCCGGCCTTTCGGGCACTTATAACGTCAGAGCGAATGAGTTGGCGCTCCAGAGGTCGACCAAAACGATCCGCTGTTTGGTGTACTTCTTGGACGACACGCAACACGTCTTCGAACTCGACGTAAGACTCGATTCAAACATTTCCTGTCATTTGATTGGTTGTCGTGAATAGCGGCGCGCGAAAGGCGACCAACTCTTGGATCTCGTGTTTCGGCATTTGGAACTCATTGAAAGGGATTACTTCGGCCTTCAGTTCACCGAAACCATCGCTCACAACGGCCACACCGTTCAGGTCTGTCTCGCACTGTCTCTCACGCCCACTCACACCCCCTCTCACCCCTCCCCCCCTAGCGATGGTTGGATCCTTCCAAACGCGTGCGAAAGCAGCTGAAGGCCGCGCGCGCGCCCTATTTGCTCGTTTTCAGAGTCAAGTTTTACGTCACCGAACCGTCGCGTCTGCTCGAAGAGTACACGCGATACCACTTCTTCCTCCAGATCCGCAAAGACATTGTCAGCGCGCGACTCATCGCGCCGACGCCCGCCCTCGCGCTCCTCGCCTCCTACGTCCTCCAATGTGAGCATCTTTCCGCTCTTTCGCCCCCTTCTCACCCCTCTTCTCACTCGCAGCCGAATTGGGCGACTATTCGGCCGAAGAGCACGACTCGGCGTACGTCTCGCGCCTCAAACTCGTTCCGCAACAAACGGCCGAATTCGAGGCGCGCGCCCAAGAGCTGCACCGCCGGCACCGCGGTCAGACGCCGGCCGACGCCGAGTCGCGCTTTTTGGACGAAGCGAAGGCTCTCGACATGTATGGCGTGGAACTGCATCGCGCCAAAGACACGGCCGGACGCGAGATCCAGATCGGCGTGTCGGGCGCCGGTCTGCTCGTGCTGTGCGACGCGGAGAAGCAGAACCAGTTCTCGTGGGCGAAGATCGTCAAAATCTCGTTCAAAAGACGCCATTTCTTCGTCCAGTTGCGGCGCGAAGGCGTGAGTATGCGTTTCCATGACAACCACGGCTTTAACCCGTTGTTCGACAGACGGAACGCTTCGACGCTCTCCTCGGGTTCAACACGTGTTCGTATCGCACGTGCAAATCGCTGTGGAAGTCGTGTGTCGAACAGCACACGTTCTTTCGGCTCCAAACGCCCAAACCGCACACCAAGAAGTTCTTCTTCTTCTTCTCTTTGGGATCGCGTTTCCGCTATTCGGGAAAAACCGAATTCCAAACCCTCGAAGACAACCGCAAGCGACTCACCGACCGGACGTTCGTGCGCACGCGCTCGTCCCGCTTCACGCGCCAAACCGTTCCCATTCCGCACGTCCACAACCTGATGCTGTCGAACGGCGCGTCACGTGACACGAATCGCGTGCAGGGCAGCGACTCTCCGGCCAAAAGCGCGTGGCTTTCGTCCGCGTTCTGCCCTTCGCTCAAATCGTTGCCTTTCATCGACAAAGAGGCCGACAATCCGCGCCTGTCGTCCCTCTCCTCCGAAGACGCGTCCCCAATCCACACCCAAACCATCCAAATGGTGGCCGACGCCGACGGCCGCTTCGGCTTCAACGTCAAGGGCGGTCACGACCAGAACTGTCCCGTTCTCGTGTCACGCGTCGCCCCAAACACGCCCGCAGACACGGCGAGTCCGCGACTGCGCGAAGGCGACCAAGTCATGACAATCAACGGTCAGGACGTGTCCGGCCTTTCCCACGAACAGGTAATACACTGCTGCCGTCTCTCTCCCTCTAACCGCCTCTTGAACCGCAGATCGTGTCTCTGATTCGGTCGACACGTGACTCTCAGCCCGACTCTCGTCTCGTGCTTTCCATTCGACCCAACGGTACGAATGACGTCACACTCCGGCCCCCCACTAACCCTTCTCTCCCATTCAGTGTACGCGCGCGACGTTTTGCCGGAAGAGCCGGCCTTTCAGTTCATTCCTCAGGACGCGTCGCCCGTGACGTCACTTTTGGCCCAATCGATGGCTTTTCTCGAAGAAGGCCTTCAATCGGGATCTCTTGTCCTTCAGTTCGAGGTATGCTTGTTGTGTGTGTTTGTCGTCTCCATAGTAACCCTCTTTCTCAGCAATTGGAACGCAAGAAAAGCGGCGAATCGATGGCCAGCGCGCGATTGGCCGAAAACCTGGCCAAAAACCGCTACCGCGACATCTCGCCCTGTATGCGCTCTGTACATCACGTGACGTCACACTGACTCTCGCTCTTTGCAGACGATTCGACGCGAGTCGTGCTTTCGGACGCTTTGACCGGCGATTACATCAACGCGTCGTTCGTTTCGATGCGCGTCCACTCGAGTGACGTCACCAACCGCTACATCGCCACTCAGGGACCGCTCAAGGAGACGACCGAAGACTTCTGGCAAATGGTTTGGGAACAGCGCTGTCCGCTGGTCGTCATGGTGACGCCTCTGGAGGAAAAGGGCCGCAAAAAGTGTCACAAGTATTGGCCCGAAGAGCACCAAGATCTGTCCGTTTTCGGCCAACTGAGCGTCCGTTTGACGAACCAAAACGACTCGATGGCCACCATTGAGCGCACATTCGTCGTCCGGCACTTGGAGTCGGGCGAAGAGCACGCGGTGCGTCACTTGCAGTACTTGGCGTGGCCAGACCACGGCGTGCCCGACCACCACAACGACTTCCTGGATCTCATTCTGGCCGTCCGACAGTCGCGCCGTCAGTCCGCCGCCCCCTTCGTCGTCCACTGCAGGTCTGTCTCCATCCCTACCCTTCCGTCTCTCACCCTCTCTCCCACAGCGCGGGCATCGGGCGGACGGGCGTTCTGATCCTCATGGAGACCGGCATGTGTCTGATCGAAGCCAACGAGGGCGTGTCGTGTCTGGACCTGGTGCGGCAGATGCGCGACCAGCGCGCGATGCTCATCCAGACGGCGGCGCAGTTCCGCTTCGTGTGCGAAGCGCTGCACCGCGTGTTCGCCGACCACGTGGTCGAACCCTTACTCAGTATTAGTTGAACTTCTAGTCAAAAGTCAATCATTTTGTAAATATTTTATTTCAATAAACAAAACAAACATTTCTTTGAAACCATTTGAACGCAAAATCCGCGAAAAAACACTTTCTCGCTCTCAAAGTCCAACCGACACCCGAACCACTGCAGGAAGTCCAGTCCGAGCACCAGAACGGCGCCGAAAGCGTCCAAAACGCGCACCGGAAACCGGACGCTCGCCACGCCGTCCAATTCGAGCGCCAGTCCGTGCACTCGACCCGCGAATCGCCGCTCCGCCAAACCGACGGCCGCCGACCGCCACTTGCGTCTCGTGTCCACGTCTGCCCACACGTCCAGCCGTCGGGCCAGTTCGGCGCCCATGAAGCTGACGTCGGCCGCCGAGTCGACGACCGCCTGAACGGAGTGGTCGCCCACTTTGCACGCAATCAGTGCCGACCGGTTGGCGCCAAAGAGTCCTTCGAAACGGCGGTCGGCGGCCGTCTCGAGCGCTCGCATGTGTTTGGCTCGCAATCGACGGACGAATCGGTCGAAAGACCGCAAATCGCAAACCCGTTCCGAATCCTTGCCGAATCTGTCCTTTATTCGGCGCATCTCTTCCAACAGTGCTGTCGTGTCTCTCGAATCGCGCGCCGACACAAAGGCCGCGAAATGACGGCGCGTCCACTCGTCCAACGGTTTGTCTGTCATTTGTCTTCAATTGTCTCGCTTTTCGCTTCAATCTTATTGTTGGAAAAAAGTGCAAAAAGTCAATGACTTTTGAATGAAAAGTTTGAAAGAAAGAGACGTTTCGTTGTGTTTGTAAACAAAAAGCCTTTTTCACAGCTTTTGACGTTTAATTGGATGTCTTTCACGTGTTTTTGTCAGTATTTCAATCAAAACCATATTTGAAACCACATTTCAAACTCATGTCTCTTTTAGCGTCACTTTTGGCCCTCTTTTTGCCCCTTTCTCTCGCCCTTTGGTTTGTTTGTGTCATTTACTCACAAAACGGTCAGTCATTCCGTCAAAACAACTCCCAATCACTTTAACCGGCGTTTCCTCCGCAGACGCCGCCCGCGGCCATCCGTCGCCCTCCCGATGGCTGTGCTCTCTCGCGCTGCCGGCGCTTCTCGGGTGGCGAGCAGTGGCCAAACGGTCGCTGAGTTGGAGCGGACTCTTCGTCGGTATAAATAGCCATTGATATCACGTGACTCTCAATCGCTCTTTGCGTCCAAAAGGACTGTTTGTGGGCTTTGTGTTGACTCTGAGTAACGCGTGTTTCATCGCATCTCTCGTCGTCTTCTTCATCACCTCTTCGATGGCCACCAAATTCAAGGACCAAACGAAGCGCCAAATCGACGCCCACTACAGGCCGGGCGGACAACGCAATTGGATCCAAGTGGTGGCCAACGGCGGAGTGGCCACCGAACTGGCCATCTTCTATCTGCTGGAGAACGGGTCGGGAGAGACGGCCGTCGACTTCGTCCGACACTACGAGACGTCTCTCTTGACGTGCGGTGTTTTGGGCGCCATTTGTTGCGCCAATGGCGACACCTGGGCGTCAGAGTTGGGATCAGTTTTGTCGCCAAAAGACCCGCTTTTAATCACTTCTTGGCGATCGGTTCCCAAAGGAACCAATGGCGCCGTTTCGCCCGTCGGACTCGTGGTGAGCGCTTTGGGCGGACTGGTCGTCGCCCTGGCCTTCTGGCTGTGCGTTCCGCTGTTTGTGTCGAGCGATGTCTACGCCGCCAGTCCTCCCCAATGGCCGCTGCTTTTGCTCGGAACGTTCGCCGGTCTTTTCGGCTCTTTATTGGACTCGCTTTTGGGCGCAACTCTTCAGTACTCGGGATTCGATCGAAAGAGTCGAAAAGTGGTCGAATTCCAAGCCGCGCACGTGACCCACATTTGCGGCCGACAACTGCTGGACAACAATGCGGTGAATTTGTTGTCCAATTTGATGACAGCGTTTGTGACGCCTTATGTCGCGCTCTCTTTGTGGACAAACTTTTGAACTTTTTATTAAACTCTAACTCAAACACCGATTTCTTGACCGAAAAGTCCCGAAAACCGTCGCCACTTCTCGCTCAACCAAAGCGACGACCATTTGTTGAGTCCGTCGCGAGACCCGAAAGCAGTGATTGTTTTCGCGTGAATTCCAAGCATTCAAAACCGTTTTCCAACCGATTGTGACGTCATTTACAGAAATGGGTTTCGATTTGAATGAAAAGCATCTCAAGTGTCGTCTTTGCCATCAATTGCTCAACACTTCCGTCCCTTCCGGACATCGCTGTTGTCGCGGACTGTTGTCTCACCACTCGTTCAGCCAATCGGTCTTCCATTCGCTGGTCGTGGCGTTGGAGGCGCGCGTCGACCGCTTGGAAGCGACCAATCGGCAGCTGAGGCGCCAATTGACGGCTTTGAGGGGCTGTGCGACGGCCTCCGCGGGCACGAGCGGCCAAGTGGTGGTGCGGACGGACGACAAGACGCTGCTGGTCGAGGCGGACACTCGCGAACCCATCGCAGCCCTTCTGAAGCGCGTGCGGCGTTTGGACAAGAGTTCGGCCGAAGTGATGGTGTTTTTGGCGAATCGGGCGCTCGAAGAGGACAAGTGTTTGGACGACTATTCGGTGCATCGTTTGGACAATCCGTTGCTGTTGTTTGTGGTGCGGAAAGCGGTGCGTCTTTCGGTGCGAATCGACCGCCAAAAGTCGTACGCAATGGACATGAGCGCCGACTCGACCGTTGGCGACGTTTTGCGCCATATTTTGCGCGAAGAGGCGTTCGAAGCCAAACACCTGGTCCTCTGTTTCCGCAATCAAGCGCTGGAAGAGTCGCGAAGTTTGTTCAGCTATAAGATAAGAGACGGAAACTTTGTTTTCCTGAACACCAAATGCGAACTCAAACTGCGAGCAAACAATCAATAAATCAAATGTTTTTTAACACATTTTCCAACATTTGTTTCATTTATTTTGTGTTTAAAAGCTTTTTGTTCACAAATCTCGCAATCATTTGATTGCAAAATGAGTTCAATTCTAGTCTTTTTGTTTGCATTTCTCTTGACTTTCGGTGAGTTTTTACACCACTTTTCAAACAATTGAACCGTTTTTTTCAGTCAATTGTCAATCGGATGACGAAGAGAAGCCCATTGAAGCCATTTCTCCGACTCTTTTCGACGGATTAGTCAAACAAATGACCGGAAATATGAACAGCGATCAGATTTCGCAACTAATGAAAGGCGTTATTGAAATGATGACCAAAATGGGTGACAATCACGGCTCTTCTCAGCACTTGATCGACACTTTGAACGCAGAATTGCAACGAGAGATACAAGAAGAACAAGAAATGCAAAACAAATAATTTGAATAAAGTTTGTTTTAATTTTAAAGTTCAGGTGTTTTACATGTTTTTTGTTGCAAATTAAGGCTTTTTTGTTATTAAACGAAAGTTTATTCAACTTTAATCTGATTTCTTGCAAATGTTTGAAACTTATGTTTAAAAGAGTCGACAAATTGATAGAAAATTGCATTTTCGACGAAAAGCTAAACCAAAATGAAATTCTTGTTCAAATTGTTTCCAATCTTTTTGGTCTTTTGTCTCTCAAATGGTAATCAATTTTTATGCCAATTTCATTCCAAACCATTGTTTTCCATCCAAAGGCCAAACCAACTTTCACGTCAAGCAAATGTGGGACTCGGTGTTCGGGTCGGCCAACGGCCTTTGGTCCAACGCTTTCCAGCCGGCGGTTCAGCGTCCCATCGCGTAAACACTCGTCAAACACTCGTTCATTCGCTTGATTGCTTGCTCTGCCCACAGGTCGGCCACCAACGGCTTGAACGCCGTCACCAATCTGACTCACGTGGTCAGCGACACGACCAACCAGTTTGTCAACTCGAGTGCCGGCGTTTTGCAGAACGTGGCCAACTCTGGCATCGGGAGCACGGATTTGCTGACCAAACCCATTGTGAACACAATGAACGAAACGGTCAATTTGGTGGGCGATGCCGTCAAACCCAACAAAACCGATTCACACTTTTAATTGTTTGTTTAATAAATTATTTTCCAAAGATTTTGTTTTCAAAAGTTCGCTAAACCCTAAACTCCTCCCAAAAAGTGTGAATAAAAATGCCAATAAAAGCTTCAAAAGGTTTGCCTTTTTGTGCAAAAGTGTTTCGAAATGTCTTTCGCGACCATTCTATCGCTTCTTCTGGCCTTTCATCTGTCAAACGGTAACAAACCATTCGTTGCTTTCCAATGCAATCACTGTTTGAATCGCAGCTCGCAATCCGCAACAATGGGGCCAAATGGTGCAGTCGTTGCAGTCGCTGATGAACACGGCTCAAGAAGTGGTTTCCAATTCGGCGCTCGGCGTCAACAACGTCATGGGCAGTGTGTCGGGCAACGCGGTCGACACGGCCAACACGGCCGTCAATATGGCCAGCAATACGATGAACTCGGGAACGGGAGTGATGCAGGAGGTGGCGGGAGGCGCCGCCCATACTCTCAACGGTCCTCTCGTGTCGACGTTCAACGAGACCCTCAATCAGGCGTCAAATGTGCTCAACATTAACGCCACTGACAGACAATGATTTCGTTTTTGCAAATAAAAACCTAAAATCCAAATTTGTTTTGTTGTTCGGGAAGAATATTGGCCAACATTTCCGCATAATTTGTGCCAATTTTTGCATTAAAACCCAAATGGCTTACCATTTGTCGAGTTCTTTGACCCAAAACTCCTCCCAATTCTCGATTCCATAAAACACTTTACAAATCACTTCAAACTCTCATTCAATGAAAAATGAACCGCAATTTGCTTCTCGTTTGTTGTCTCGTGTTTTGGGGTAACGTTTTGTCAATCACTCAATCACTTACTAATCGCTTGCAAACAGTTTCAGGCGTTTGGAGTGACGGCGATTCGGGCGGCCAATCAGCCAACAGTTCGGTCAACAGTCTGCTCGACTTCAACGCGTGGTTCAATCAGTTGACATCCATTCCTCACGTGATCACGAATATCGCGACTAGTTTTTTGGGAAAACCGGGCGCTTTGAAGAACGAGACGAACGCCAATCAGTCGACTCTCAGTTAAATCAATAAATCATTTATTAATCAAAACTAAAACTTGAATTTTTTGCCGCTTCGCACGTATTTCCTCGTCTCAGTGATGGCTGTTTCGTAATAATCGTCGCATTTATAACCTGTAAATCCCATTCTGTTAATCTAGTCTTTCAATCCTTTTGAACAAAACCTGGAAATCCTTGAGTCATGTGATTCGAGTCCAAATCCAAAGTCATGTAAAGCGGTTGGGTTTGACTGAAATGGATTCAAAGTGAATGCCAACTCTGGTTTCACATTCGCATACCTGTAGGGAAGCCACGAACCACTGGACGGAGTTCTGCCACAAAAGACAACTCAATTTGGACAGTCGTTGGATTTCAAATACGAACCCAGTTTTGGCGAATTGTGTCCAAACCGTCATCATTGTTCGGCTCAATTGGATTTCTCTTAACGTAAAGCTCTGTTGTATAGCGAATGGCAATCCGAACACAAACGCCACTTCCAGCCCATGAATGGCTCCGTTCTGTAAAAACAGTGTTTAGACGCTTATCGGGTCTCAAGCCGTCATTTACCGCCCATTTGGGTCCGCCCGCTATGAACGTCGTCGTCGGTTGGAAGCGATAGTAAAACACCGTTCGATTGGACGCCGAGTACTGATTGATGAACAGAAAGTCCGAACAAACAAACACAATGTCGCCCACGATCTGCACGTATCGGTTCCAGAGTTCGGTCGAATCGCTTTCGTTCGACACGCCGTCCAACAAAAAATCAACGGCCGGATTGAGGAAAGCCTTGTAATCGTCGGGCAAACTCTGATTCAGAGTCCGAACGATGGTTTGTCGCGTGAAATTGGAGTCAATCGAGTCGTACGACCAGAACTTCCCAAATGGGCCGTAATCGGCGAAATAGACGCCTAAAGAGTGACAATGAATGACAAACGAAATCCTCGACTGTTCAAACCTTCGGCCGAATTGGTTCCAATGAGAATCTCTTTGTTTGGATTGAATTGGCGTTTGTTAACCATTTGTTGCGGATGTTCGACAAAGAAGTCGTTGTCTTCGATGGGAGTGAAGGCGCCCACGTGTTTGCGGTAAGCCTTCCGGAACTTTGCGTACAAAAGCGTGGCGTTGGCTCGTCTCAGACAATCGATGCCATCGCTGTCCACTTGTTTGGTCTCGTTTGTAACCAATTGAGGACAAACGTCGCCAATCAAGTCAATCACAGCCCGAGTGTTGATCTTACTGTCGGCCAGAATCATGGGAATCAATGGATTACCGCTTTGAAGAATAGCGCGCGAAAACAGGTTTCGACTCAACGGCGATATCAAGTGATAGCCAACACTCATAGCGCCCGCGCTTTCGCCGAACAGAACCACGTTATCGGCGTTTCCGCCGAAGAAGCCGATGTTATCGCGAATCCAATGCAGAGCCAAAAGCTGGTCGTGAAGACCATAGTTTCCCGGAAGTCGCGAATCGTTGGCCGAAAGGAAGCCAAAGACTCCCAATCGATAAGCGATGGACACAACGATGACGTCGCGATTGGCGGCCAGAATGGAGCCGTCGTAGAAATTGGTTCCTGAATGACATCGGATTAATAGGTTGTAATCAAAGCGGTCATACCTCCCGACATGAAACCGCCGCCGTGTATCCACACCATGACAGTCGTGTTTTTCACACTTTGGGGAACAAAAACATTCAAATAGAGACAGTCTTCGCTTCGGTTCGTATCGAAATAGTGACTCCAATCGGGAAGATATTTGAGGATTTGTCCTTCAATTGAGGAACTCTTATTCGTTTTGAATGCTCTTTGAAAGCAATAGTTTTGTTGTTTGAAAGCTTTCAGAGTTTCTACGAAAATAATGTCTCAAAAAAGTAGTCAAAACTTGAAATTCATTCCAACCTTTCAGTCGCTTCTTTGGCACCGGTTTTCTGAACAAAATTAGAGTTTAGTTTTGATTTGTTTGACATGTGTTTCAAAGACCTGAATCGCAAGTTCCCGACCGGAGGTTCGGCGTACGGAATGCCGAAAAAGCAATCGACCGTTTTAGTGTGTCCTTGGTCAGTCTGTCTGGTCACACGGGTGCCCATTATTTTGCCAATTTTGGTCTCAATTACTAGTGTTTTGTGTGACTCGTAATAAATAAATATAAGAAAAGTCATAAAAGTGGTCATCATTATGAAGATGGCGAAGAATAGCATCAAATTTGTTCGCTTTTTCGATTTGTTTGCCATTTTGGTTGCTTTTTGATCATCAAATCTACTCCCAATTGTCGCTCAATTGTTTCAACACAAGTTAACATTTGTTTGCAATTGTTTTAACCTTTTTAAATATAATTATTTGAACAGATTGTCAAAAATCAAACTTTTGTTAAAACTATTTATTCAGTAAAGAAATGAATGAAAAGTTAATTAAAAACTATTTAATCATTATTTTTGTTGTATTTTGTTAAATATTTTCAGTGTTTTACTCATTATTATTGTTATTTTCAAACGATTTGCGGCATTAATTGTGTTTTTAATGATAAATCAGTAAAGATTTTACTATAAAATGCTTTCAAGACTTGAATTCAAAAACCAAATTCTTGGGACGCTATAAGTGAAGGGACCCTCACATGCATCACGTGATGAGACTTTTAATATGTAAACAAACAATGAAATGATTGACAATTGAGTGGTTGTTGTGAAGGAAGACAACAAATAATGGAAGACATGTGCCATCAGTCGGCGAAGAGTGCCGTTGAAGTGTTGGACTCGCCTTTGCATCCAATCATAGACGACGACTCCCAACACATCCCAACTCTTCAAGCGATGGATGTTTGCGAACAACACAACCAAACGCCACATTTGGTCCCAAATCTGACTCTCAATACGAGAAGCGGTCGATTGAAACGGTCCGAAGACGTGACGGCCGACGACCGCAAACAGATTGAGATATTGAAGACAAAAGTGGACAAAATGCGGACCCAATTGTCGAGCGTTAACCGAACCAAGAGTGGCGCCAAACAGAAGAACCAAAAGATCTCTCAATTGAAGAATGAAAACCAAATGTTGAGGAATGAGCTGAAGATTGCCAACACATTGGTTGATGTGTTGCTTAAGTTCAGGGCTTTTGTGATGGAAAGAGAAGACAAGGAATGGCTTTCATTGGAAGCCGAATATCAGACCGTTTTGACGGATAAGAAGCAAAGCGTCGGCACTGAGAAGCGGCCGAAGTTCGCGCTCAGAGTCAAGACTGGCATCGGGTCGGGAATGTCGTGTTCGTGGCCGGGATGCGCATATGTGGCCAAACGGACCAAACTGCTCAACGAACACGTCAACGCCGTCCACACGGGTCAACGGCCGTACATGTGTCCGATGGCCGACTGCCACAAGTCGTTCGCGCGCTCGACAACACTCGACGTCCACATAAAGTCCAGTCATTCGTCGGACAAGTTGTTTGTGTGCAGTTGGGAGGGCTGTCAGGCGGCGCTCAAAACCAAACTGGGTTTGAAGATCCATTTGCAGGCGCACAGCGGCGACAAGAAGTTCTGCTGCTCGTGGCCCGGATGCGGATACCGAGGACTGACCAAACAGCAGCTCGAGAACCACGTGCGCAACCATACGGGCGAAAAGCCGTTCGCGTGCTCGTGGCCCGGATGCGAGTCGCGCTTCACAACGGCCGACGGCTTGCGATACCACAAGAAGTCGCACTCGAATGTGCGGCCATTCCAGTGCGATTGGCCGGGCTGTGACGGCGCCTTCAAGCGCAACCGGGCGCTCACCGTTCACAAGGCGCTCCACACGGGCGACAAAGTGTTCAAATGCGATTGGACGGGCTGTCAGTTCCGCGCCTCGCGATACCACGATTTGGCCGTTCATAAGATCGTGCACACCGGCGAGAAGAAGTACCGGTGCTCGTGGCCAGGCTGTGAGTCGCGATTTCTGCGCAACGATAAACTGCAGTTGCATTTGATGATCCATAGGGGAGACAAACCGCACAAATGTCCGTTTGTCGGCTGCGATAAGCGGTTCGTCGAAAAGGGAAATATGAGAAAACACTTCAATAGCGTTCACTCCAAAGCCTGAATGAATGTACAAAACATTAAACACCGGTTTATATCGTCTTTTAGTCACAATTTATATATTTTATAAATAAACTCATTTCAACTCAATTGTCTGTTGCTTTAATCGCTTCAATCTGTCGTTCTGTTCAACAAAATAAGACATAAGTTTGACATCAAGTGTCCAAACATTCATACCCTGTGAATGACGTACGACAAGAAGGCGTCGTAAGCGAGAGAAATGATGGCCACAAATAAGTACCGATACTTGGCGGCCAAGTAAGTAAAGTTAATGTATTGGAGGGGAATATAGACCAACCACTCGACCTAATCATCACCCAATCACTAGAAATAGTCCAACAATAGCATCACTTACGGTACAAATGAGGACAAAGTTGGACTTCAAATCGGCCAACGAATTGGCCAAAGACATGGCCTTCAGTTTGGAGATAATGAGAAAGAGTCCCGAAACGAGTGGCGGACCCATCACCATCTCGGCCATCAACTTCTTGAGCACCGCTCGCGAGTGAGCGCCCGGAAAGCGTTTGTCCAAAAACTTGTACCAAAAGTGACCGAAAAGTCCGAAATAAATGCCCGCAAAAGACATATTCACTGAATAATTAACAAAACAATCATTAAATGAATGAATGAATGAAACAAAACAACAAACAATTGCGGCGTTTATTGAATTCAAACACATTTTGATCGCAATTTTGATTCAATTTGTTATCAAATTTGAATTCAAGAAACTGTTGAATAGAGTCTCCGATTGTCACCGAAAGAACTCCTGTCACTGAGTTTGTGATGACTAGATATTTGGGTGAATACAGCCGTCGCAACACTGTCTTCACCGCATTTGACACCATTTTGTCTTCCGATCCAGTGTTGAGTCAAACAATTTTTAAATCCATTTTTTGGCCACAAATCGCGACGACTTTTGCAAAACTTTTTTCGTTTTGTTTTGCAATTGAATGTCAAAAAAGTCACACATTTTTGCGCTCTTTTTGAATATGTTTTTAAACTTTTTATTATAAAATACAAGTTTTATCGAGAAATGTCTTTATATAGAGTTTGGTTCTGAAAATAAACAACAAATTAATTGAATGAAAGAAAGCATTGAATGAATGACTACTCGATGCAAAATAAATGACAGATAAGTGGTGTAGAGGAGGGAAGTGGAGGCGACGAACACATAGCGAAAGCGGGGATTAATGTAACGAAAGTTCATCACTTGAAACGGCAAATAACAAAACGTGTCGAAAGCTATGATATACAACACATTGGTCTGAATGTTGTGCCAAATCTGGTCCACACTCTTGCCTTCGGCCGCTCCCACAATAGCGGTGCCGAACAATGCTATGGGCGGACACGCCATCGCATCGATTATCAACTTATTCTTGATTGTGGCCAAAGAACGTCCCGGATATTTGCGGTCGATATAGCCGTACACGTGGTGACCGCACGTGCCGTAAAAGGCGCCGCCGATTGCCATCGAAACTGAATTGAAGTCACAAATGACTGATTGATTACATGGACAGTACAAACACTCACACAAACGCCGATAACTGATTGATTGGTTGGCATTTCGACTCATTTCCAGGTTCTGACTGACA
Source organism: Dissorhina ornata (assembly GCA_034695265.1). Lineage (NCBI taxonomy): Eukaryota > Metazoa > Arthropoda > Arachnida > Sarcoptiformes > Oppiidae > Dissorhina > Dissorhina ornata. The sequence goes on along the minus strand of JAQIWK010000104.1, from coordinate 2,053 downwards.
GCGTCTCCCAAACTATTGCAAACACTGTTTGAGTCGTTAATTATCCAAAATAAGACTTACGTATGAAATGTGACACCAATTGACACATTCGTCCAAAAGAGGTATTTCTTGGAAAACAACTTTTCAATCCTTTTACTCATCTCTCAATCAACTATTCAAATATCATTCGCTAAACAATGCGTTCAATGAATTCATGTATTTTATTGTTTAAAAGTGAATATAAAACTAATTCAAATCAAAATTCGGCAAATTTTGCACAATTTTGTCGACTTCTGTGTTTCTAATGACATTCAGTTCGTTATAAACAGTGTTTCTAATGTTATTAAAGCATTGCTTCCAAACTCTTTGACCTCTCGTTTGGACACAAATGTAAAACTTTTCAAAAATGATTTCAAATTGATTGTAATTTTGTTCATCAATTAAATCAACGAAATATTTCGTCACATAAGCGATGTCTTCGTCAATCAGGTCCTCTTCAGTGACAATCCATTCCTCAAACAAATCCATCACTTCTTGAGTGTCATATTTGCCGCAAATATTGGCGCATATGTTGGATGCGGTGTATCCCCCGTCTGAGTCGTCGCTTTCCTCGTCGCTCTCGTCGTCACTATTGTCCGCAAAACACTTCTTCGGCTCGCTTTCCGTCAAACTCTCATCGCTTCTCATCTTTCGTTTGTTGTTGTCTTCCGACCGCCAGAACAGCTCAATGTCGGCCAAAATCTCTTCTCTCAACTCTTCGGGCAAAGAGTCGATAAACTGTCGATCAATTGGCGCCCAATTATCACTTGTATTGTCTTCGCTCTCAACTTCTTCGTTAAGAACCGGTTCGCAAACAGTTGTCATCTGAACAGTTGCGTCAACTCTGTCGCCGTTTGTCTGCTCTGTTGACGCGTTGGCCACAAATTCGTGTCTTAAAGTTGGGTCTCTTTTGACGAGCAGATAGTCATGGATGGGCTGAAGACAGTTGTTGGCGATTGAGTCCAAAAGCCACTCAACCTTAACCACTGATTGCTTTATATTCCTCTTCGCCTTAGCGAAGGCCATACTGGAAGCGATAATATGAGTGACTCTGTTTGAGTCCAAGTAATTCAAATACATTCCTCCGAAGCGAACCACCAGTTCTTTGAGCTCTACTTCTGGCGGATCAGTCACACCATTGATGTAAATGCAAACTGTGGCCAACAGATCGCTGGTTTGTTGGTCGCCATTGTTTGTCAATTGGTTGACCAATTTGTGTCTCTTAAGAGTCATGTATTGATTCCAACACTTCGTCGAAGACATGTCAATCGACTCGTCATTCACTTCTTTGGCCTCCATTTGAATGCCAAGTGATGTCCACAGAAGAGCGCCAAACACTGACTCATTGAATGCATTTCATCACAACATTTGTGTTGCCATTAGATGTCATAACATATGCGATAAGAGTTGTTAAACAAGTCTTTAAAACTACAATTCATTGCAAATACTGTTTTATATAAAAGTTTTCCAAGTTTTACATCCAATTGCTTCACATTCCCAGACATTGCCTTACATTTCCACACATTATCTGTTGGTTTAGATCACCATTTGATTGAAACAACGCTTCGAGTGATGGAGAGATAGTTTGAGGAAATGAGTGAACGTTTCAGACTTTTAATTGTTTGTGATTTGAGTATCAAATCAAATGATTGGTTTGAGTTAACTGTGATTACATGCCATCGTATGGAAGACAACTTGCCATCACCTCATCCAACGTAAGACTCTTTGCATTTCTATTGTTTTATTTGCTTTCGTTAAATGAATTTATTTTCATTTGACACCAATTATTGGCACAAATAAACAACTTTCAAATCACACTAATTGACTCAAATTGTAATTTACAAATTTGCAAACTAACCATGCTCAGTTCATAGCTTGTTCAAAATATCTTATCATTTCTTTAAGACTTTAACTTAATTTTAATTTAACTCAATTGTTCGCAACTTTAAAGGGAGAGAGAGAGAGACTGAGAGAGAGAGAGACTGAGAGAGAGAGAGAGACTGAGAGAGAGAGACTGAGAGAGAGAGAGAGAGAT
>JAQIWK010000103.1:0-24287 GCA_034695265.1 Dissorhina ornata | reverse complement strand
AATAAAATTGTTGTTAAACTATTTTTCTCTTAATTTAATGAATTTATAAATAAAATTAATTAATAATAATATAAATTATTAATAAATATATTTATTATTTAAATTAAATTTTAAATAAAAATATATATATATCTATAAATCTATAAATTTCATTGTATATAATAGTTTTGTTTTATAGATGGTATAGTAGGTTAGGAATTGGTAGATGAATGGTATGAATGAGTAGATCAACACCACGAAGAGTTGTTGTCGTAGTTGAATGAATGGGTAGCGTTAGTAGGAAATGTATTTTGATGGTCGAGTCGAGTGATTAGAGCGTATTTACTTTGATTTTGATTGTCATTTAGTTGACCATTAATTAATGGGTTTGTATAACCAGTCAATTGGTTCATTGCCGGTGATGTTGTGGAAGTATTAGTGGAAGTAATAGGAGTAGTTGTTGACTGTTTTCTCATAGGATTGTGATTATTATAATTATTATTACTTTTTACGTTACAAAACAAATCATTAGACGCTAGAGTTTCGGTGTCAATGTCTGTATCGTAATCTTCTTCTGAAGTCTCAAGACTTTGGCTTTTTCTACGAATACCTTTGCCTTTGAAATGGTATTTGGTTTCAGATATGAGTCGAGACGGTTGTTGAGACAATTGTATAATAGACGACTGACTCTTGAGCAGTGCTGCGGCAATGATGGGTGAACTGGAACTGGATGTGGAAGTGATACAAGAAGTAGGAGACGATGAAGATAGGGATGAATTAGATTGAGATAATTGATTTGCGTTGCGTTCATACATGTGATGAGTGGACTCGGTTTGGTTATCAGTGTTGATGACTAGAACAGAGTTTTTGGTTTTATCTTGACTGTGGCTAACGCTATGCAATAATTGACTATTTGTCTGCTTTTCACCCGTCAGTCCCACTCCACCGACTGCTCCACTAATCAACCCGTTCTCATAGCCATTGAGCGCGACTTCGGGTGTTTTGAATACTTGTGAATAAGTCGGTGGCGGAGAACAGCTGCCCATCGAATCGGTCAGCGGTTTACGACGCGAAGCAGCCGTCGGCTGCGGTCGTCGGGTGTTTGTTAGTGTATTGTCATTAATGGTAGAGTTAAGTACAACTATTTGGTTCATTGTATTCAGTAATTTGTTTTTATCGGTCGACACCGATATCGCCTGTAGCGGTGATTTACTTATAGGTATTTGATAACCATCAGCATCTGTTAGGCCATAATCTTCGTGTGAATCAAATGGATCTTGATACTTGATGTCACCATTTTGATAGCCGGCCTTCAGCGTTGAACTACTGGAACAGCTCTGACCAGAAGATGAATTGGCAGAGTTTTTCATACTATGTGATGAGTGTCCTATTTGTTTGCATTAAAATTTTTGTTAACATTTATTTTTAAAAATATTTATAATTATAATTGAGAAGAATACAATCCAGAAGAATATGTTTGTTTGGTGTTCAAGATTTTTTTAAAGCAACAAATATATACATCAAGAGAGAGAGAGAGAGAGAGAGATTTAAGAAATTGTTTGATATGAGAAAACATATAAAAAGCATTACATATAATGTAGTGTTAGTCAATGATATAGTTAGTGATGTGTTTGTGATGAGCAATGTCAATTATTATTATATCACTCTACCTGCCTGTCTCTCATCCTCACTATATCCTGGGTTATCAAATCCGCCTAAATTGGTTGAAGCGATTGGAGAAAAAAACACATATTTGTAAGCAAAACATATAAACATTATTGCAAATTAAACATTCACATTACAAATTACAGGCACATGCTAATTTTACACAAAAAAAGTTTACCTGGATACATTTATCTAATCAATGAGTTAATTTAAGTAATGATCAATACTATTGAGTCAATAAGTTTGATATTAGCAATGTCAAATTGCTTATCGCTTATAATAATCATTATTAGATAAATAGCACCAGTAAACTTTTTTGTGCAAATTAATGTATTAATTATTAGTAAAAGTTTGGAAAATATAAGAAAATTGCAGTTCAAAAGTGTGGTTACAATGATAAATATAGACAGAGGTTATATTCATTGTTTAGATAAGCGCAACACAATCACCAATACATGCATTTCGCATCAAGTAATCACCAGGAAATCACCCGTCCATTTCCTACACCCATTATATTAATTCCCAATTCAATTATATAACTGTACTTACGATTAAATATATAGTTTTGGTTGTGTACGGCTGTGATGGCCGGTTCAGCGCCCGTCATATTTTTCTTCATTTTTTCTAATGTTTCTAAACATTCAGAAAAGTTTGGTCTGTCTTCGCGTTGGAAATTCCAACACCTCTTCATTAAATTGAATCTAATTTTATGGTTAAATAAATTTTAAAATTAAAGTTTGTGTCAATATTTGTAACTAAAAATTATATTAACTTACAGCTCATCGGGACAATTGATAGGCCGGTCTAGTGTCCTACCCGTGCGAACGTAACTTAACACTTCTGGATGCGATTTGGCCTGATATGGCTGTTGGCCTAATGTTAACACTTCATACAGTAGTACACCAAATGACCAGACCTAGTTATTTAAACAATTATTTAATTAGATTTCATATAACAATATTTAAATAAATGAATGTCTAATATCATACATCGCTTTGTGATGTGAAAACACCGTCCACAAGAGACTCGGGAGCCATCCATCGTACGGGTAATAATCCTTCGCCTTCTTTGCGATAGTAATCATTTTTATAGACATCTCGGGCCAAACCAAAGTCACCAATTTTGACCACTCGGTCCCGACGGTCAAAGCTGGACACTAGACAATTACGTGCGGCTAAGTCTCTGTGAATAAAGTGAATGTCTTCCAAGTATTTGCATCCTTTGGCGACATCCGTACAAATGCTTATCAAGTCCTCAAGAGTGAGTGGACTGGCGATGAGACCACGCGGTCTGTTATTTCTTAAATACTTTAACAGATCTCCGCCTTCCATCAACTCCAACACTAACGATATCATCGTTGGGTCCAAACAAATGCCCTGAAGTTGTAGTATATGCGGGTGTTTGAAGTGTGCCATCAGTTTAGCTTCCTTTAGAAAATTGATCTTTTCTTCTTCGGTCGCACCCTTTCTCAAGGTCTGGTTTTGGGATTAAACAATATTTTTAATTAATTATTTTGTTTACAAAACAACTATCAATTAAACTCACTTTTATGGCTACTTTAGTGATATCTGGTTCATTGCAAACAATCTGAAGCCATTTGCCTTCAAACACTTCACCAAAGGCTCCGCTTCCCAAAAATTGTGTCTCTGAGAGCTGTTCTCTTTGTATTTTATTTATAGCCATCAACTCGTTGTCAAAATCAAAGTTACTGTTAGTGTAGAGCGTATTGATATGGTGAGGATGTCCAGGCAATTCTGACCAGGGTGCTAATTCCAAAGTGTTTCTATGCATATCTTTACTCAACGCCTTCTTCTTTTGCTCCTGAACTTGGCGTTTGCGGACTAAAACACAAAATCAAGTAATTGTTAATTAATGTTATAATCATTACAAAAGTTAATATAAAATAAAATGTATTACTTGTGCAGAAGAGTATTAAGACAACAAATATGAAGAGAATAGATCCAACTATAGCTGTAGATATAGTTATGAGATCGTCTTCTGGTACGACAATAATATCGGCGATATCTGATGGTTCGCTGTATTGACTGAAATTACTGAAACCAAATTCACTGACGGCTCCCACTTTAAAAGACACGCGTTTATCAGTGGATAAGTCGGTAATTAGCCAATAGTTTTCTGTGCCATTGAAAGCCGGCATCCATTCGTCTTTTTCGTTGCCGTTGTCAGTGTTTTTGTCAATCAATTTGTACCATAAGTTGTAATAAACATTTTGAGCACCATTTGCATTGATTTTATTCCAGGTCACTTTATAAAAAGCTTGGCTAACACCGGGAATTTTTTCTACAATTGGCGTATAGGGAGCTTCGGGTGCGTCGCCCAGTGTTCTGAATATATATCTATCGTTTTCTGGCCATTTGAAGAGCACAGTAGTCGACCGGTATGTTAACAATAGCCGAAAGGCGTACTCAGTGTTTGGATGTAGATTTGTAACCGTAAAAACGTATTTAGTTGATGGTTGGGTGCGATTGAACTCCTGGCCAATCCATCTGTCTGTGCCGTACCTGCAGTACTGTATGGTGTGCTGACCGATCTCTGAGATGTTTGAGTCAGATGATGGCGAATCCCAACTAACTTTAAGAGAACGACTCGTTTTGTCGACCAAATAGAGTTCATTTGGGAGATTATAAGTGGTAACCGAAATGGCATTACTTTCGCTGTAAAAGAGGCCGTCACTAGAATAGGCGCGCATATGAATGAAGTAAGTCATGTTGGGTCGGATACCATCAGTCATCTCCATAAAAAATTTATCACCAAATCGGGTAGTGTTTGGTTTCTTGGTGTAGACGGCTTTATGCCAGTCCTGGTCTCGGGATGAATACCAACGCATTTCATAGCGAACGGGATCGCCGTTTGGTTTTTCGGGCGGTTCCCACGTAACGAGTATACGGTGTGGTGTTTCAACTCTGGCCATTACATTTCTGGGCGGCGATGGACGCGATTCTGCCGTTTCAAAGTTGATTGGAGGGCCGGGAAGGTTGGAGTGGTTGGCAGAGTAAAAGTTTTTGACCGCTACTCTAATTGTATAGTTAGTGTACGGCTCCAAACCGGTCAGAGTTATAGTATCGTTATATGTGTCGACCTTTGAACAACCTCTCAGACTAAGACCACACTCATAGTGACCATCGGACAAGATTTTGCCATAATATATGGTGTACTGGACTGAGGCCAGAGTGGTTTTGGCACAACCCAACGGTCGTCTTACTTCTTGCATCGAAATGGTCAGACTGTTTGCTGTATTGTCTACGAGTCGTACCGTTTCGTGATATTCAATGGGAACCAGACATTCATAGTGAGGATAAGGCTGCAAGTGATCGCTTAGGGCTTTAATGCCGTGAACACCGTTAGCCTTTTCTGACATAACTAAATATGGTTCATTTGAATTGGTCATTACATTCAACATATTTGGCAGTGATTTTAATTGTTGTGATTTTGAGCTTATGGCGATTGAGCCGTGTTTTGCCATTTTATAGACATTTCCTAAATGAGTGTTTGACCAGTAGATGAAGTCATTATCTACAGTCATCGATGTCGGCGGAAAGCTATAGGTAGTGTTAACGACTACCCGACACCGACAGCCAGACATATCGCTGGCCATAATGCGCTCGTACTTCAAGTCATACCATAAAAGTTCAGATTTACCGTAATTGGACCGATCTATGGCCAACGCGTTGCTTACCATTGAATGTGTGGTACAATTGCAATCGGATATGATATCTGACTTTGATTTGAGTTTATTTTGTTGGAAGAATGGTCTGACACTAGCGGTTGAGGCGATGCCACGACTCTTGAGATCACACATTTTGAGATAACCTTTATTTTGATTAATCATTTCAGTCCAAACCAATATACTGGAAAATGGATCCACTTCAATTGAGCTAATATCCACATTATTCTTGGATGTGACCAGAATTGGTTTGGCATTTGGATCGTTCAGATCGTATGACCAAATGGTACTCTTGGAGCTGTCGGTCTCAGACCAGTAAACGTGTCGACTAAACCAGTCAACTGTCAAACCTTTTCCCGGGGAATGCATTTGATGTATGATTGAGATATTAGTTCCGTCCAAATATGACTTCTTCAGAATGCCGTCGTCTTCCGACCAAAACATGAGATTCTCTTTACTTATATAAGTGACCGAAACGGCAACTATAGCTTTAGTGGTCAACACTTTCTCTTCGTGCAAATCAATGTCAGCCATACTAATAGACCCGTCTTTGGTGACCAGTAGTCTGGGCACCGGGTGTTCGTTGGAACTAATGGCGCCAATCACATCACTGGACGGCCCATCACCGGCCTCTGTAAAGGCTTGCACTTGAAAATAGTATGAAGTATTGATCTTAAGATCGCTCAAATAGATCTGATGAGTTTGACCATACACTTTGGCATTTTCTACTTCAATATTTTTTTGACCCGATTGTATAGACCACGCGTTCACAGTATAGCCTAATATCACACCATTTGGCTGTTCAGGTGGTGACCACCGAAACTCGGCGTGAATTTTAACAATTGAATTGTCATATTGTGAGCGCTCGTAGTTTATAAATATACGGGGTTTGGATGGTTTGGTTGGCGTAGACATTGGCGAAAACAATTCAATAACTGTTTGTTTACTGGAGGCCCAGTAAGTAAAGGCACGGATGGCTAACTTAATCTTAGAATATGGCGGTAACTTATTGGCCAAAGGATACGGATATTTGGTTTTATGTGTTATCATTGATTGTCTATTACTTTGATGACTGTCTTCGATGACCAACTCGTAGAAAACTTGGTCATAGTTTACATTATCGCACTTTTTCCAGAATATTGTAAAATTATCGTAACTTCCGGTCAATTTAATGTCTTCTTCTTTCAAATCATTTGGTACGACATGAATGTCGTTCAACGATTGAAAACCGCTGGGAATGGGCTGAAGGGAAGGGTCGACAATAGTTAGAGTGTTGATGTCATTCAAACCTAAGCCCTTTAAAACGGCAAAGTAATCGCCGTTTTCGCTACTAATAAGTGCATGATTTTGTGTCTCTTGTAACCAAAACATACGGTCACTATAGTAGGACAGAGGGCCGCGAATGTCTTTTTCGGATAAATGTCCGACCACTTGAATGGTTTGCGACACAAAGTCGGCGTTTTCGCCGCGAGCCAAGTGTGCGCTATAGAGTACCACTTCTTCAGCACTTCTCAGTATCCAATAGATAAGATTTGTGTCCAAATTGAGTGTCAAACCCATTATGTGTTTACCGGAGAAAAAGTTGGTCTCAAAATACTTCATACGATCCATTCCGTTGAGTCGACTAAACTCTACGCTATAACCTGTTGCCCAATATATGTAACCCCATCGAGAGTCTATAGCTATCTCTTTGGCAAATGTCATGATAGGTAATGGTTCTGATTGACTGCCATCCAGATTGGATCGGGATATCTATTGTGCAAAAAAATGAAATAAAATGATAACAATAAAAAAAACACTAAAATAATTGTTTTAATAGTTTTCCATTTCATTGATTTTGAATAAATATAAAGTTTAAAAAATATATTTTTGTATGTGATTTAGTATTTAAAAAACTAACCATTCTTTGCGAAGGACTAGACCAGTAAAGTTTGGGTGCAATCCAATCAATGGCTATACTGGACGCACCGGTTATATTGTTGATTGTGGTTAGGGATGCGTGAGATGTTAGATTATAAACAAAGATATTGTTTTCCGCGTTCAAAAACACTACATCCCTATACCAACTGATATCTGAATACAACAAACAAACAAAAAACAAAATCCAGTTAACAATCTTTGAAAGTAACAGAAAAAAGACTTTCGATTAAAGACAACAAAAGAAGTTTTTAGAAGATTCACAGATCAACACAAAAGCACCGGAGAAGCCTATAATGTATTAACTTTTAAATAGATTTTCAACGAAAAAATCTTATCTATAAAAGAGATGCATTTTTTTCATTTTATTTTATTTCTAAACATCTTATCTAATAGTAATCTAATACTGGAAAACATTATTGTAGTTATGCTTTTTTATAAGTAACAAAAAATAATAATTTGTTATTTGATTTAATAATATGTTTTAATCTCTATTAGTGTTGAAAAATTATTTTGGAGAATAAAATAATACTTTATATTTAGATTTATAGCTATATTTAGTATTTAGATATACTTGGTATTGAAAGATAAGAAAGTTATTTATTTATATCTTTATTGTGTATATTGTTTTTGGAAAAAATAACTACAAAGTATATTTGACTATCAAGTGTTTCAGTGATAACTAATTATAGATAAGTTTTTGCATTAAGAAAGTAAAAGTAACAATATATAATTGGTTTGGGAAGGGCTTTTGTATTGAATATTTGCATACCATTAACGACTGTTTCATTCATATTCATTCGGTGTACCAAATGCTCGACTCTGTCCCCCACTATGTTTGACTTGAGTACCCCTTCCCTTGTACTCCAAAGTGCGAACGGAAACCGCGACTCCTTCTGTATGGATCGCAATGTCTTCCCGTGAAAGGCTTGACTCCACGATCCGTTGCCGGCCTTACTATAAGCCCTGACTTTAATGTTATACTCGGTGTCAGGTGTTAGCTCATCGGCCTCGCAGTAAGTCAATTGTAAGCCTCTGTCTAAAAATGTAATACGAGATACAGTCTCCTCGATGCTGACCTCATAATGCCAATTTTGCCATGCACCCTGCCCTTTGTCGCCCAATAAGGCTGGCTTTTCCCATACAATCTTTGCCGATCTGTCCAAAAACACGGTCTGTACGTTACGCACCGGATTCAGAGGCACGGGATAGGGTTGGCTCTTGTAGTCCAACACACATAAAGCTATCAATGCGTTGGCACCGATTTGAGTGGAGCTGTGATGATATTTGTCGTTCAGGTGGTCGTACTCTTCATTATACACTTCATTGGCTTTAGTGAAGTAAAAAAGTCTGTCGTGAACCACAAGATTGTCAATGCTTTCCAATAAGTCGTTTCGTTGTGAGTTGTGTCTAACGTTGACGCGATCGTTGCCATCGATGGTTATGGAGAATATAGAGGCGTCACGACTGATGGGCACATATATACGATAATTGATGAAATCGACAGCAAATGTAGTCACAGATGACTCTTGAAATATAGGAGTCGCGTAATTATAAGCCAACACTTCGTGGGCGATGAGCGCCAAATCAATGCGATAAAGACTAGCGGCGTTTGAATCACTGACTGACAGCCAATATAAATACCCGTTATAGGGATCCACTTTCATATCAACGGGTCTGGTCTTAAATCCAGTGATAACTGACTCTATTTTGTCGCCATCGAGACGACACCTACTAATTCTACTCTCTTCAACCATATAGAGCCGATCGGCCAACCAGTCCACCGATAGTCGAGACGGCTTTCCTTTATTATCTCTCACAATAGTCCGGATCTGTTTGTTATTCTCGTCTTTTAGAGCTATTCTGCGAACAGTTCCCGAAGTGTCCGAAACAAACAGATACTTGTGCTGCACGTGCACTGCGAGTCCGCTAATTTCAGCGGTAGTCGAGTAATCATTAAGTCTGTAAATAGTCTCGACGTCTAACGGAAACAGAGGATCTCTACGAAGCACTTCTCGATCGGTGGCCAGAATCAGTTCGGGTACCGACGATTCGTTGCCGTATAGACTGGATATGTCTATCTCAAGTGTTGTGGCATTAGTCTGAGCTTTGGGTCCTTCGCCAAAGTTATTACGGGTCAGAATGGATATGTTATACGTTGTGTTGGCTTTCAATGAGTTAAACATATAATGCAAACTCCGATTGTGTCGTAAATGACTGTCTAAATCGGTTGAATGAGAGTTTGGCATATCTTTCACAACACTTGTGCCGTTAGGGTATTCATTCAAATAGAGAGCGTATGAGATGATGGGTCCGTTGGGAAAACGCGGTGCTTCCCAACTGACCGATATTTGAGTGGTGCTGACCGACACTACGCTGGTTATAGTAGGCGGTGTAGAGGGCACACCATAGGCCAGTGTAGGTATAGCTACGCTCTGGTGCGAGAAGATAGTCATACCGTACTCTCGCAGTACAACCCATTCAACTCGAAAGCGGTACTGAGTGTATGCCTGAAGATCTTTGATGTCAGCGCGACTCGCATTAAGCGGTGCGTTGGGCTCGTAGTAGTTCCAGTCACCACCCAATAGCTCGTACCGCCATTGGACCAAATATGTGATATTGGTATACGACGACCGCTTCCACTCGATGGCCAACGACTCGTTGGTCAGTGTGTCGGCCACTAGGAATGGCGCCGAAGGTGTGCCCACTTCTGCTTTGATTTTATCTACATATAAGCTCAGAGCGTGATTGCATCCCAACACACAATACAGCACCTGAGATACAAATTAGTGAGAAGGGTTAGGCCTCGATATTATATTAGCAAAACAATAGCTTTTGCAAAGTTATGCCATAGTTTGTTAACATCATATTTAACGCTATAATATGCGCTGGAATTTGTGCTGAACCTGAAAGACAAATTCCCAGACACTCTCTATTTATTCGAGAGGATCTCATTACTATCCCTATACTCTACTCTCTAATGCATTGCGTTTTTCAACACAAAAAATAAAATCTATTTGTTTTATGAAAATAAAAGTTTTTATGTTTTTAAAAAGTTTTAAAACTATTTATTTCTCTTCTTATATTAACATTTGATTTGGTATTTTAGTGAACTCATGCGGACAAAGAGATTGTTTTGGTTTGTTTTGCTTTTTTTTCAAAACTGCATCTATCAGTGGTGCCCGCATTTAGTGGGAGCGGGTGTTCACTATAAATATTTATAGTGAATTGTAATTTTATTTTTGTTTGTAAACCACTCACCCAATTGTTAACAGTACTCGAGTCGTTGCAGGCCTGAGTACAAGACGATTGGGCATCAGTCCATCGTTGGCACCCGAGTCGACACTAAACGTGTTTATGAAATAAAAATAAAATGAAATCAGAGATTAAACATCATTAATCACGAAACTTTTATAAACTTTATATTATTTAATATTTAGTTAATTTTTAAATATAATATATATATCTATTTATCAATAATAAATGAGTAGTGTATATATGTTTTATCGTCAAAACACGTCCAAATAGATTATTATGTATTTATCTAACTTTTTTTATAATATTTATTTGACAGGATTTTATTTCACGTGAATTTATAAATGATAAATATTTTTACATAATTATCACTACAACTACTATTTGACACTAAATAAAAATATTATATTTAATTATTTATGCGCTGGCAATGTAGGTATATAATATAGACATTATCTAGCACCAAAAATAAATGTCTAATATTTATAGTCAAAAATTTGTTATACATATTTTAGTATAAAATTATTTTAATTTATAGAATATAATTATAAAGTATAATTTGTTTAGAAAATAAGTTCCCAAAAATTCAATTTGTTGCTAATTAAATAAAATTCAAATAAATATATCAAATAGTTATACAAATTTTGTTTTTAAAATACATAAATATTAAGCACAGATTTGTGTGCTTTTTTAGATGTTTGAACCGTAAGAATAATAATAATAACCAGATATACAGTAAAAGAAATATAAAATACAGAAATAAATAAATTTTTTAAAAAGTTAATCAAATGATTAATTATGTTTTGTTGACTGACAGCTGAAAATCTCTGTGTATGAAAAATTGTCTTTTTTCTACTTCTACTTCTTAAAGACTTTAATATTTTGTATTTACAATTCAGTTTAATATAATATACAAAAGCCGACTTTGTTTGGCCATAAAATAAATATAATATAAATTCATAGACAACATCCAACGCCTTTTCTTTACTTATTTGTACGTATTTTGAAAAAGCTTTTTATTTTTAAAATCCATTAAACAATTTTACAACAATCTTATATCAATTTCACGCCAATAGTCATAATAATTTTTAAATACTATAATAAGATTAACCCACAGTGAGAAATAGGCTTTTTATTTGTTGGCCTATTGACTACACAACATATAAATAAAGCTCTGTTTGGATAAGTGTTTAAATCTGTGTATTATATTAGTGTAAAGTAAATACCCGATAGAAGACTTTAAGTCAAAAATTATGTATATATTTGTTAAGTACAGGAGAGAGAGAGAGAGAGAGAGAGAGAGAGAGAGAGAGAGAGAGAGAGATAGAGATTTTAAAAATGTATGAGTTATTAGTTGACTTGATTGGTAAAAGTGTAAAGTCTTTATTTACAAACTTTCACTTCTCATTCATCCCTCATTGTAAACACGAAGGAAAACAAAAGGATGTATTTAAGCAAAACGTGATAATCACACATAGTATGAGAGACCCATTGATAATAAAGTGTACCGTAAGTGCACTTCACAATTGTACGCAAACTATTCACTTCATATAATTTTGTAAAAAAAAATTTCTGATCTGACTTGTGAGACAACAGTCCCATTAAATGAAGCTTTTGCTACATATTTAAACATAGTGTATATAAATCTAGTGTTTAAAAATAAAAAGCACTTGTATTTTGACATTTCCATAAGGACTTCATCACTAAATTCTTATGCATTTAAGTTGTTATGCACTTTCAGTAGAGAGTTAAATGTGAAACAAACTTTTTGTTTGTTTCTAATTTTACTATGTCTCTCTCTCTCTCTCTCTCTCTCTCTCTCTCTTTCTTTCTCTCTCTCTCTCTCCCAAACCCCTGAAGCAATTGGTTTTGATTTTGATTTATTTGATTACTTTGATATATATTATATGTATATAAAAAACACCAATTTTAGATTTTTATTGAGAGTCTTATAATTTAAATGTTTGTTTGCCATTCATATATGAATTGGTTTTACTTATATTGAAACTAATTTTTTTAAACAAGCAAAATATAAATATTTTGAGTGCTTTTTCCGATTATTTGAAGTTTTTATTGGATTTTGAAAATTAAAAAAAAATTGTTGTATACATTAAACAAAATTCATTTGTCGTAATCTGATAAATAATTCAAAAGCCAATGACTGGATACTTTTTTAAACATCTCTCTCTCTCTCTCTCTCTCTCTCTCTCTCTCTCTCTCTCTCTCTCTCTCTCTAAACTGATTAACAAAAATCTTTATGAATGGGTCGGAAACGTACCGAAAAAATAACTATTTTTTACAAAATAAATTTTATGGTCAAAAAAAAGTTGTATTCAATTATTGATAATTATTCAGTCAATGAAATAGTGTTTTTCCGTTTTATTTTAAATCACTTCATATATTATTTAGTCGTCAAAAAAATGTAATGAATGAAAAAATACATTGTTGTATTATTTTTTGTCGTAGTAATTTAGTTATATATACTAAACATAACCACTATTTCCGGCCAAAAAATATATATATTTATATATATAGATAGATAAACGGGAAACAAAAGGACCCATTCATTTAGTTAAATGACCGCAACTAAATTAATTCAATTGAATGAATGGTATTTTTTGTTTGTGTATATATTGAATATAATATTCACTATACATGTATGTATATATTTCATTTTGCCAGTGCCAACAAATTAAAAAGTGTTGGAATTTGTGATAATAAAATGTAATTTATTGGCAAATTTATCGCAATTCCTCCCAAAATTTCTCACATCTCTCACACAAACACACGATGTGATGATGAAGACAAACACACATCTCATTTATAAATGCTAAAAAACCCAACCATACATTCAATTAATACAAACAACAATTTATTTTAACACTAGTTTTGCTTAAATGCTAACAAATAATAATAATACTAAAACATAAATTGTTTATTTTACTTAACTAATCGACAAATATTTTATTTTTTCAAAAAAAAAAAGTTTAAACACATCGTTATATTTTTAGTTAGTTTAAACACAAAGAAAAGCCACACAAAAAAAGCATATTAAGTATTAACATGTTATGCCAATTGTATTTGTAATATATTCTTAACATTACTAAACAATCATTGGTTTCCTGTGAATGAATCCTTAAAAAACATACAGAAAAAAATAGTTTTACTTATTATTATCTAATTATATGATGAGTTTTTAAAATATATAAAAAATACTTGTATTGCCGTAAATATATATTACAGCTAAATAACTGCATTATTTATTGAATAATATTGAATTTATGATTAGACACACAAACCTTTTGGTTTTTTAAACTCTTTTGGTTAAGTTATTATTTTTTTCTTATTAAATATATACAACCGTATAATAACCGGTGCTTATATATATATATAATAACCAGTCAATTGAGTGCAGAAATGTTTTTTAATTAAGCGATCAATTAATGATTGAGGTTTTGGGCAATCAATTAATCTAATGATTGATCGATTCTTATAGCTTGTGATAAAAATACAAATTTTCCAATCAATACTTAATAATTACAATTTTAAACCTCTTTTTCTCTCCCTCGCCCTCTCTCTCTCTCTCTCTCTCTCTCTCTCTCTCCCTCTCTCCCTCTCTCTCAGAGATTTTCTATTAATTCAATGGTTTAAATGCTAATTAAATTCAAAACCAAAGTACTTTTTTCAGATTAAGAAGCAGTAATGAGTGCCAAATGAAGCAAAATAAAAATTGCAACAAAATCTTTGTATATATTTTTGGTTTCAAACTTCTAAAAGTTTATACAAAAAAAAATAAAATATTTTATAAATTATTCGTTTTGGGAGGGACTGGAAGACTCAAAACAGATATTAAAAAACTAGAAAAAATGATTATTAAATTATTAATGAAAGGCGAAAACTTTGTTTTTTATATTTCTCACTAGATATTGAGAGACACCGGTATATTTATAAAAAATAAAATCCGCTTTTTTTAATTTTCTATATTATATAACATTTTAAGAAAGTTACTTTTCAAGTAAAATAAAACTTTTTTTGGTATATCATATCAAAGAGTAGCAAAAGAAATTAATTCATTTTTCAAAACATGTCTATATATAAAATGTTTGATGCCTTGAAATGCAATCATTTACATCAATAAAATTTCAAATAAATTGCGGCCAAAAAGTAGAGCAAAAATAAATTTCTAATATAATATATATTTTTTTCATGTCAATTATGATTTGTCTATTGAAATGTCTATTTAATATTATACATACAAAAAACTATAATAGATATAAATGTCTGAACAAAATGAGATGAAATCAGTGCTGTTTGTGTGGCATCGGTATAGAAATATTTTAATAATAATAATAATAACTAATAAATATGATTTCCGGGATGAACTCATAGGCATTGAGGCGTAACTTCCTTTCGCTCACTCGGCTCTCTCTCTCTCTCTCTCTCTCTCTCTCTCTCTCTCTCTCCACCTTTACCTATGAATTCATAGTAAAAATTATTTTATGACAAATATAACGATCGGATTTAAAACTGAAGAATAGTTAGGATTGACTAACAAAAGAGATGCGGGGGTAAGAGAGGCACTGGCAGACCCCGGCGTTATAGGGCGCTCCGAAACAATATTATACATTAACCAAAAAAATATATATAAATCGTATATACAGTTGAGGTGCGTTGAGGTGCGGTTGTTGTAGAGTAATGTATAATAAGGCTATTAAAAGCTAAACCGACACAAACACTCTCGCAAAATATATTTATAAATGCCTGTGCAGTCTCGCAAACGGAAACTCTGGCCAAAAACTATGTATACCTGTGAGGGGATAGAGAGAGAAATACTGACAAAACTCAAAGCTTACAAACAATTTTTTTAGTTGTTATATGTTTTTAGAGGCTTTGGTCTGTCTCTCTATGCAATGTTAAAAAATAGTTTATGAAAAATATTGTGGGAGTAAAATATTTTTGTAACAAATTAATTCACATCATCTTTTTTGTAGGACCAGTCTCTCTCTCTCTCTCTCTCTCTCTCTCTCTCTCTCTCTCCCCCTCTACCACTTGTTGTGTGCAATGATTTCCATAAATAGTTAATGAGATATAAGAAGTAAAGCAACAAAAAACTATTAAAATTATTTCTTATTCCCAAGTATTAAATAGTATAGTCTTTAGTCTCATTGAAAAAACACGTTTTTACTAAATGTGTATTCAATTTAATATATATGTAGAAAAATAATTATTAAAACTTTTTATGTCTTGTTTTAATTTTTGGTTTTTTTTGTGTAATTTATTTATCGTTTTATAGTTTTTTTTAAATAAGAAGTTTTTTCCGATTTATTCACAAATAATTTCAATATATATTTTATTTGAATTTTTTGTTTTTTTTTTAAATTTAATTTTATTTATTTTTTGATGGGAAACAGGAATTTATAGGAAAAGTCATGCACTCGTATATACAAATATATTGAATAAATAAATTTACAAATATATATCTATGACATTTAGAGGTCAAATGTCATTTAACTTGTTTACCAAACATATAATATTAGTTGAAAAAGTAAATTTATTCATAAAACTATTTATAGCAAAATATATAGTTTGTCAATTGATTGTATTATACAACTTGTATACAACCTTTTTTTGATTGGTATATTATACAATAGTTTTCATTATAGCTAGTTATGTTTAAATAAAAAGTAGAGCACAGATTTGTTTGTCTCAAAACAACATTAATACTAATTGATTACAACTAACAACTAATATATAATATCAAAAAACTTTATTTATATCAATGACAAACAAATATAGTGTTTGTAATAATGTTTGACATAAACAACATGATAAATGTAATCAAATAAAATTTTGTTATATATATATTTTTAAATTAAAATTTTTATTTTCACCAATGATAACCAATATTATTATGAATACATTTTTATTTGCATTTAAAGCTCTCTCTCTCTCTCTCTCTCTCTCTCTCTCTCTCATTATATACAATATTAAGCAAATATTATTAACTGTTTATAATAACAATAATAAAAAGTACTTAATAATAATAATACAAAGTTAAACTACTATAATAGTATACATAACTATACTAACAAGTAAGTCGAGTAAATAGAGCATCGCTTGTATGAGTATTTAGATTAATAACCACTCAATTTATGAGTGACTTTAATAACAATTTCCTCATTAATTTCTATATCTCATCGTTTTTTTTCTCTTCTCTTTTCTCGATTCTTTACTAATCTCTCACTGAGTTTTCAATATAACAACAAATGTATACCGAAATAAAAACTGTTTCACTCAATATGTGAGCAATATTTCAATACAACCGTACTTTTCAGTGTCTATTATATATGTAAGCAAGTGATAGATGAGAGTCAATCTTCAAGAGAGAGAGAGAGAGAGAGAGAGAGAGAGAGAGAGAGAGACTGTGAGAGAGCATCCATACATAAGTACATTTAGTTTTCATGCTGTGTTTTGATAATCAATTCAAAGTAGTCTCTCTCTCTCTCTCAAAATAATAGTAGTCAAGGCTTTGAGAAATGAGATGAGATGTAGTTTTTTATAATATATATTTTATTTTAAATTGTATTATTAACAACAAAAATAATATTATAACACAACATAACATGAGTCACAATAAAAATATATATAATAATAAATGATAAAAAATAATATTTTCTCATACAAGTGAAGAGGAGCACCGATGCATATCTCACACAACCATACATTTTGAATGTCATTTATATTTAAATCCATTAAAAATGAAATAATATTTTTTTCTCTCATATCAAAACATTGCTGTTTTTATGTTATATAACATTATTTTTTTGAAAAGTATATCTAATTTTTTTGGTTTAGTATAGTATTATAGTTTAGTTTAATGTAAAATAACGTGATATAACATGACTACTACTTGATAGATATAAATTGTTTCAATTATATAGCAATTAAAATTACATTAATATATCGCATCGGTAGCACAATTTATATAAAATATATATTGAAAATACGTTATAATTAATATATAAATTGCATATTTAGCGCATAAACATTTTTGCAACCAAATAACCCTGAACATGATATCATGGGTTAAGTGTATAACAAATTATAATATTAATTATAATATTATTCTGGTACAAAATATTTTTTTTACATAAAAACATATTTTGTTATAGTCTAGAAATTTTTTCAAAAGATAAATATTTAGGTAAAAGTTTTAAGTTAAAACTTATTACTATCTAAATTTGCTAGAAATATTAAAATCATTTCAACTTGCAAGTCTATCTACAAGTTGTTACTCTTAAAAACTTTCAACATATTATTCAAGTAATAAAACAAAATACATACTTATTATAATTATTATTCAAAGTATAAATTTTGTGCACAATTTAACACATTTTATGGTTTTATGGAAAAGTAAATTCATGCATATATTACATATTAAAAAAACAATATAATATATTATAAACATTTATTATACAGAGAGTATAGTACAGAGTATTGTAGAGTACAGTACATTATGGTTAACAATTGTAAATAATTGGTGGTGTTTGTAATTAGTAGTGGTTCAACAACATACCTGATGCAGTTTGCAGCTATCATTGCACGCTATGTCAAACACATTTTCTTCCAGATTCTGTTCATAAGTTAAAACAAATATGAAATTAATTATTATAAATATGAAATCACAATGCATATGCATTTATATTATAAACTATACATTTAGTTATGGTATCAAAACAAGTGTCTTTATGTGTTTGTAATTATTTTTTTTGTTAACTTTTCAAAAAAAAAGTTTTTAAAAACTCATATCAAATTAGGTATCAAATTATGTTATTTAAGCATAAATTGTTTGTTTCTAATCAATTTTAAAGTTTTTCAATATTCAAAACTTTGTATGTATCAAATATTTTTGTGTTTACGATAAAAATAATTAACTGTAACTTAAGTAAGGGATAGTCTCGTCTAGTTTTTATGAACTTATATTTTATATACAAATTGTTTGAATGTGTGGACTAATATTGGTACTAATTTTTTTGCATTTTATTTATAAATATATCATACTTTACAAGTTATTTTTACGATGCTATGAAACCCAATATAAGAGTAAATAATAATTATATAATAATATACATTTCAAAAGCACATGACCTCCTATTTATTTAGCTAGTGATTTGTTAAATAAATTATTATTTTATTTCAAACTATAAAGTATCTTTTAGGTAATTTTTGCTAATTTATGCTAACATTGGCAGACTTGCATTAGTTACACGGACCTACTTTTTTTTGTTACTATTTAGATTATATTGAATATAAAAATATATAAGACATTGAAAAAAATAATTTTATAAATATTGATGCTGAAAAATATTTAGTATAGCTATTGTTTAACAAACCGGCCATTGGTACTTGCTCATTATACAATGTTAAGGCAGTCCAGCAGTTAAAGCAGGTATTGACTCGAAGAGTTGGTTAGACTAAATTGGACAGTTGGATGAGTACAGTATGGGCTTAGGGTTCAAGCAATTGTATGGGAAAAGTGGTAATTGTTTTGTTATTCTCTGCCCTTTTATATTGTTTTGGTTTTGCACTTGAAATTTGAATTAATTGCATCGAAATGCTTGGCTAAACTCAAATCACAGTGCTCTGCAATTTAGTTTGTATCATCTCTCTCTCTCTCTCTCTCTCTCTCTTTCTTTCTTTCTTTCTTTCTTATAATTTCTTTCTTCTTATTTCTACACAAAAACTATTTCTTTCTACACTTAAAACACTCTCTTTGTTGAACATCTTAGTGGCGATCAAATACATTGAATGTTATTTTGCCTTTTTTCTCGTAAAATATAAATTTAACATAGTAAATTTAACAGTAACAGGGTCACTCAACAACAATAGCTAATTCAATGTAGTTTTGAAATTCTTATAGAAATCTATATTTAGTTTTTATAAAAATTAAATAAACTTTAAGTTGAAATTTGATTTTAGTAAATATTTTTTTAGTTGAATATGTTTGCAAATAAGAGTACATTTCATACTCAAAAAAAACTTTCTAACTTTTTGGTCATTTTCTGTGTTTTCTTCCCATTAACTAACGCTTACCTTAACGGAAGTGTGCGGAGGAAGCCCTTCTCATTAGGCCTCTCACTCTATACCTCTCGTGCCTCACCCGCTCTCTCTCTCTCTCTAAATCTATTTCTTTTTGCTCACTCACTCTCTGTCCCTCTCCCTCGCCTTACTCTCCCATTATGTGTTAACAGTATTCGTTGAAATCTATTGTCAAAAAAAGTTTTAAGAATCACAACACATTCCCACTCATTCCGATTCCTGTCGGTCTGTGCTGTAGGGCCTCTCCAACCCTCACTCAGTCAGTCTCCGCACACATTCTCGTACAGTATTTTTTGTTTTGTTTGGAAGAAAGCATATAATTTTTAGCTATTCTGCTCTATCGACCACCTGTTACACACTTATGCCAGTGCGCCGGTAGTAGTCGTCGTCGTAGTAGTATTGGATAGTGGATGTGGTGGAGGTATTGCATGTGTATACACTGTACACTGTACTAGCTCATTTTCCCATGCATTCACGCGTTCATTCTTAGATTTGTGTTGAGGTTTCTCTACTTTTTTTTAAACCAAAGCAACTATACAGAGGAGGGTTAGGTTTGGGTAGTTATGGACCTGAATTTTTACGATTGCACACAAATATCCACAACTAAATTACAGCCAAACGCAACCATCCAAGACATACATACACACACCACCACAACCTACTACTACTACTACTACTACTTTAGCACACAATGTCTTTGCTGGTGATTTTCTTCTTAGGATCTTTATCTTACGTCTATGATAATAGCTGTCCGTATCAACCATATGCACACACAACATAATAGTCTCTCTCTCTCTCTCTCTCTCTCTCTGTCACAAAAGTTTTGTGAACTATATTTTGCTTACAATACTATAGTTAATCACTTGTGTATTGTATTTATTTATTTATATATGTTTTTAGAGAAAATAAATTCATTTCACTTCACAAATCTCATGCTCTTTCGAGTCCGTAATGATATAATAAATAAACAAATTTTCACAAAATAAATATATTACGAAATACAATATCATGTGCTTATTTGAAATGCTATTATTACTATTATTATTATTCAAAGTAATGTATTCTTTACGCATGAATACCAAAAATATTTATAAATTATATTATATAATAATAAATATTTACATACAATATACTAATTTAATATAAAGATTAAAGTGTTTGTTACACATGTGTGTATATATAATGTATGTCAGAATATATAAAACAATATAATATTTAAAAAAAATAGTAAATAAAAATAAAGTAATATTATTTACCACAAGTCTATCACATTCTCGTTCACATTTGTCGATCACTTCGTACGACAATATCTGCCAACTGAACCACAGTTGCAGAAGAATGACCAATAAAACAGTCACTTCTCGTCGTCTATTATGATGATTAGCAGATAATAGAGCCATAGTTGTCGTGTAGATAATTGTTTTCAAACATTTTTTCTTATATATAAGTTTTGATCATATTTTTTGATCACACAATAGTAGGAACACTCGTCAGAGTATTAATCATAATAAAGATATTAATTGAAAACAAAAACTTTTTTAGAAACTTTTTTAAAACTTCTTTAAAGTAGTTTGAAATGAAATAATAGAAAAACTTTTATTTATTATTATTATCTCTCATTGCAGAGTGAATTTCAAAGTGAAGTCAAACTTCAAAATATAAATATAAATAAAACTTTTCAAAACATTCTTACTCTCTTCGTCTATCTCTTCGCTTACAACTCTGTAATACAACTTTTCGATACAAAAACTATTTATTTTTTCTCGTTTAGGAAAAAAATATAAAGTTTGTGGCACTCATGCGATCTCTGATCGCACACTAGTAGGTACTGAAGGACACGAATGAAAGGATCGGTCTGCAAACCATCAACTTTTTGTATAGCTATTCAACTTATTTTCTACACTCAAAATACTCGCACTGGACGACCGGCACAGGACTGGCATTCAGTGAGAGGGAGAGAGAGAATAGTGAATGAGTGAGTGAATGAGAGAGAGAGAGAGAGAGAGAATAGTGAATGAGTGAGTGAATGAGAGAGAGAGAGAGAGAGAGAACAGTGGGTGAGAATCGGCGGAGTGACGTGTGGACTATAAAACTTGTTTCATTGGATGCCGAGTTTTTTTTTCTAATAGTGAACCCAAAACAGTATTACATTATATTATTGATAGTGTTTCTCTCTTGGATGGTGTTTTACAGTCAACACAACATGAAATTTTTATTATATAAACTTTTTTTAATATATAAATATTATATAATATTTTCAGTACAAAACTTTTTTTTATTCACTTTGATATTAACTTTTTTCTCTCTCATTCCTTAGACAGTCTATTAACAGAAAGTATAATTTTTTTGGTACCAAAATAATAAACTCCGGCTCTCACTGTGTAGTCAGTAGTCACTAGAAGTATATGTTTTCAATGAAATTTAAATTGAATTTCAATTAAAAAACAATACAGAATATGATTCCCATTTCACATGTATGAATATGAATACATTGTGAATAATATAAATCTCATGAAAAGTATTAAATAACAACAAAATATATGAAATTTAATATACATTTTTCTCTCTTAATAAAATTCAAAAGTTTTTATCTAAATTATAATTTATATATATTTTTTGTGCGCATAGATTGAATAACTTTGAAAAAAATTATATAATAATAATATAATAAATAAATATATTTTTAGTTATAATTACACTTATTGTGCGAAAATGCAAAACGTTTTTACATAATAAATCATGGCAAATTATTTATATATATATAATAAAAACAATAATAATAATATTATATTAAATATAACAAGAATTTTATACATTAATAATACATATAATTTATATTTAAATAACATAATACAACAAAAAGAGTTCATACAAATAAAAATTTATATATAATTTAAAAAGTTTTGAAATACAATATAAACCAATAAGTTTATAATGAGATATAAAAAATCATATGAACAACACCAAACTCAATAATAAAACAAGAGTGCATACAAAAAAAACATGATATACCCAAGTTAATTAACTTTTTAATAGCAACAATGTAAAATACAATATAAAAACCAATGAGTTTTCGGGCGTTTTATTTTTATTTTTATATTTTGATGGCAAGAATTATTATTATTATTAGTATATTATGAGAATATATTTATTTATATTTATTTTTTGGGGGTTTTAGTTTCGGTATGATATGCCACACACACAAAAAAATATATGAATCTTTATATTAATATATATATTTTGAGTGAAATTTTCAGCTGCTTTTACTCAAATCGGGCGATATTTTACTATTTCTCATAGCTTTGGTCTTTCGTTTGGCTTTTTTATGATTACTTTGATTATTATTTGTGTATCGATTAGATGTTATAGACTTTTCGCTGCTTTCGGGACTCATTGACTTTTGGGACAAATCGTTATCTGATAAGAGAGAAAAATGAAAGAAGAAAATAAAACATATTTGATATAAACATATAAACAACATTTAGATAAATCACACATTTTTTCCTTGTATTAATAGCGTTAAAAAATGTTTTAGACTTTTTCATCAAATAAACATTTATCGCTCATAAAAATTGCTAAAAAATATTTTAAATGTAATTTTGAAGCCAAACCTTTTGTGAAAGAAGATTTGTTGTCACTTTTAACACTCATTTCATCGGCTGATTGGTGTCGACTGCGGTTTGATGTCTGCGAGTCTGCGGTTCTGTTTAGACGACTCTTATCGACAATCGGATGCGATTGAGTACCGGATGTCTGATCCATGTCACGGACTGTCTTATTCTCATCAGATATGGTATTGTTTGTTAAAATATCATTACTATCTTCATTGGTATAGTTGCTATGATCAGAGGTGTCCCCTTCAGACGATGTCGACTCTATTACTTGTGACCCAAAATTGTTGTTCCCATTAAAGGCACTCTTATTGTGATTAAAATTAGCATTTAATTCAGTCTTTTTCTGGTCCACATCTTTAATGACATCTTCGATAGCTTTGAATGGATCGCCGTTTTTAAAAAAGTCTTTTTCATTCACAAAATGATTATCTTCTTGTATTTGTTCATCAAATCGTTTGTTACGAAACTTAGCCATTCTTTCCTCTAAACTCTTCTTCTCCTGACTGTACTGTTCATTTGAATCTGTTTCCACTCTATCGTTCAATTGTAACCAATTGTTTGTCACATAACTTAACAGCCATTTATAGCCGCTATCGATGGACGCATCTATCTTTGATGAGCCATTGTCTGGCCTATGATTTGCCGAACAGGTCTCCTATAATCGGTTAATCAGATTATATATTTTAAAATAAAACTAAGTAATTATGCGACAGATAGTCAGTTGTGTAGTATTATAGTACTGAATAATTAAGTGAACTGTTTTTTAAATCATAACAAATCTTATCATCACTTAATCGGATCACAAAAATAATAAAGAATTCATTTGTCAATTGTTTTCTCACAGTTAGAGAGAGAGAGAGAGAGAGAGAGAGAGAGAGAGAGAGAGAGAGAGAGAGAGCAGACATAATAAATGCAAAACATCTCTTTTTATTGAATTTGTTTTGATTAATGAGTGTCTCGTTATTATAATCTTAACGATAGTTATGTAAAGCATTCATAATTTATTATTTATATTTTAAGTGCAAATATTTGTCGACTAATTCTTTTTAACTATTTCTCTCTCTCTCTCTCTC
>JAQIWK010000102.1:0-24315 GCA_034695265.1 Dissorhina ornata | reverse complement strand
AGAGAGAGAGAGAGTCGTGAGAAACAAATCTTAAACAATAGGAACGGATGTGAAGAGAGAAAAGATACAAAAAATAAAAGTAAAAACTTTTTTTTATACTAAAAGAGTATAAATATCTTTACAAAGGATTTACTCTGGATTTGAAAACCCAGGGATGTCTAAGCCATCAAACAATACAAACACGATATTTAAAAAGCATTATTTATACACTTTTTCTCAGTTTATGATTTGATACCAAATTTTTTTCAACAAAAAAATGTGTTATTTTTTACACAAAAAAATAAGATTTATTTTTTGG
The DNA here is from genome assembly GCA_034695265.1 of Dissorhina ornata. NCBI lineage: Eukaryota > Metazoa > Arthropoda > Arachnida > Sarcoptiformes > Oppiidae > Dissorhina > Dissorhina ornata. Next base: position 24,017 of record JAQIWK010000102.1, on the reverse strand, counting down.
TTTTAAAGTCAAACAATTTTTTCGCTTCAAATACTTAAAGACATTTTCATTAACAGAAATACATTTAATATAAACAACAATTGATTGCTTATGTCATAAATCAGTGAAATATTTTTGTCACAAAAAATTATAAGTCTACCCAAAACTCAGTCTCTCTCTCTCTCTCTCTCTCTCTCTCTCTCTCTCTCTCTCTCAACTCATTTATTAAAAATTGATTAAAATTTTTATTTTACAAACTTTTACAACAAATAAAATTGGTCTCAAACTAAAAGCCACAACAAAACAAACTTATTGATTGGGTTTGTATTTATATTTTCAAAAAAACTAATTATAAAACATTAAAAGTTTTAAACCAAAAAATATATATTCATTAAAAAAAATTCAAACAATATTTTTCAGTCAAATAAAACTTAAAAGCCATTTAAAAAATCCAAAAAAAAAACTAAATAAAACATAAATAATAAAAAAGACCTAAAAATAAATTTAATTAATTTTTGCGTTAAAGGCAATGAAAAATATATCCCAAAAAATAACTTTAAAAATTTCATTTTAGACCAGTTTTTTTTAAAGTAAAAATAATATTTATTTAATTAAAAAACAAACAAATATAATACCAAAAAATTGTATAGTTTTTAAAACAAGTTATAGTTTAAGTTTTAAAAAAGTAATAAAATAAAACTTTTAACAAAAATAATAATAAATTACTATAAAAAATAATATAAAAACTTTATATAACGATAGGATTTATTGGATACTACTTTAAGCGAGACTTAAATTAATTGCAAAATTAAATACAAAAAAATAAAAGTTTTTATAACTTAAAAAAATATTAAATTTCAAATTAAATATTAAATTACAAAACTTTATTACAAAAAAAACAACTCATCGCTAAACAAACAAATTATTAAAATATTTATATTTAATTTCATAATTACTTTATATTAAAAATTTATATTTAAATTTAATGCCAAAAAACATACTAATAAAGTCATGTTTAATGTAATTAAAACACCAAAAAACATTACAAATATATATTATAATTTAAATCAAACTATAATTAACAGCAAAATAAATATTAAAACAAAACAATTATAACTATAAAAAAAAGTTTTGCCGACAAAAGTGGGCGTAATTTTGATACAAAAAAAACTATTAAAACCAAAAAATCTGTTTAAATATAATTTATTACAAGTTTTTTGTTTTAATAATATATTTATAATGATATTTAAAAGTAATTTATAAATTTTTAACCCAAACTTTTAAATACTATTTAAATTAATGAATAAACTAAACTATAAATAAATAAATAAAAGTTTAAAAAAATAGTAATAATTAAGTTTTGAATCAAGACTTACCACTTGTAAACACCAAAATTAAATCATCCAGGTCTTTATTTGATACACTTTTAATTTTTATAAGCGGTTATAAAGTATCCAGCACAAATGTTTTAATTTTATAATTAATTAAAACTTGTAATTATAATTACAATCCAATTGTTTATTAAGTTAATTGTAAAATAAAACCACAAAAAATACTAACAAAACAAAACACGTGTTGTTATGTTAAATACAAATGTGTTTTATAATTATTAATTAAAACTTATAATACAAGTTGTATATTAAAACTGTTATTAAATAAACTTTAATAAAACTTGTAATTTTATATAAACAAAGCAAATGTTAATCAAAAAAAATAAATAAAAAGTTTTATTTTTGTATTGAAAAACACAATACTATTAATTAAAATTAAAATATTTTTAATACTAATTATACAATCAATTAAATTAGAAATACAGTGAGCGGTACAGTGTGACCGATAAAGTTGGCGTTCAATTCACTACCAATTAATACCGACCGACAAGTCATCGATGGTCTCACACTCACTGTATTACTGACTGTAATCACTAAAAGTCAGTGTATTTTTGTATTTTTAGTGGGCATTGACTACACATATGAAAAGCAAAGGCATAGGACTTCACTACTAAACCAATGCATTCAATGCACTGATCGTGTGTTCACGAACTCACCAACACTCGGGTCTCATCACTGTATGTATGTCTGTCACGTGTCTAACCCAACAGCCAATCAAAACGCTCCACACATTCATAACTACAGTGTTAGGCAATTGAGTATACAATTTCATTGATAAAAAATTGGTATTAAATTTAAATTAAAAATAATTAATTAAAAGTTTTAATTCAAAACTAATTTATTTTAAAAATATGTTTTAAAATATTAATTACAAACATATAGTTATTAATAGATTTACAAATAAACTAAAATATAATTTAAAGTATTTTTTCAAAAACTTTATTTCAAATAAAGTGCTTAAAAAAAGTTTGTCATAAAGTTTGTGTATAGTATTGCTAAGCGACAGCCAATCACAAGCGAGCTATTTTGGTGGCAAACTGTATGGCGCGCGCGTAGCCATAGACCCATAGGGTTTACATTACACACAACACTCATAGCGTTTGTATTGTGAATGTTAAGCGCGATTTGGCTGTCAATAGACATAAACTTTTTTGTTTACAAGTATTTTGTTTTAATTTAATTACAAATTAAAAACTTAATTATAACTACAATTACAAACCACTATTAGATACACACAAACTATTAACTATGATTTTAAGTTAAACACGTGTTTAGTATTAGTAATAGTAATAGTTATTAAATATAATTATAAATTTTATTAATGTTTTTATAAAGTGTTTGTTGTTTTTTGGGATCAGTTTGTGAGTGATATTATCATCTAATGGCCGGCTTTGAGGGCAAAAATTTCTACTTTGATTTGGAAAACTCACCACAAATTAAACGACAATTAACTCAATTTATTACACAATTAGGAGGGGTATGTATGACCACTGGCCAGTCACGGGGTCCCGTCGGTAACCCGTTTGGCCAGCGATTGTGTCACCCGATTGATTGGTAACCCATTTGTTTACATCTATTTGTTGTTTATTAGGAAATTAAAGGATTTCTAGACCAACGCGTGAAGTATATCATCACTTCCCGACCCAAAGACCAGTGGCCGCCCAAGAATCCAACCGCCGGTCCCGCCGATAGGTTCCGACCAGTCGATGAACATACCGTCCAATCGCCCATTAATTTGAATAAAAATTCAAGTTTTGTATGTATTTTATGTCTAAATGTTTTGTATTTTATTTTTAATTTGTTTACAAACTTTTATCACCCGATGGACAGTCGAGAGGATCGTTATTGTTGTCCAAAATACGGGCCAACACTCTATCGACGGCTAACGATGGCCCGAACCGACCGCCAGCCTTACCGACGGATGTGCTCGAGAGGGGCCGCTATTGGAATATACAGATACTGAACGCGTTGGATGTCTTGGACTTTTGTAAACGCCATTTGAGTCCAAAAGTGGTCAACGATTTGGCCGTACAGTCGGCACAAATACGGCGTCTAAAGGGACCCCACGTTAAGATTGAAGACAATCGGCTACAGCACCGGCCCATCTATAAAGAGTTTTACGAGTGGCCGACAATTAATTATGAATTCCAAGAGTTTTTGTGTCCATTTTTGAAGAAAAAAGTACAAAAAGATGTTAACCATAAAGTGGCCGAACCTCGCGAGTCACTCGAAGGACTAGCAGTCAAAGGGTTCGGTAATAATGGCAGTCGGACACCAACTGTGACCACAAATGGCGATAATAATGACATAAATAATGATAAAAATGGGACCAAAAGTGTGGACAAATCGCCGCCAAGAGATGTAACACTAATCAGGAAGAGTCTAATCAAACGGCGAAGAACTCCCGCTTATTGTGAAATATGTGGCACTGAATACGATGATCTTCAAGAGGTATGTCTTATTTGATTGGTTTAAGTGTTTTGTTATGAATTGATTGGATGTCTTGTCTTGTATTGTATGGATTGGTTGGTCGCAGCACTTGAAGAGTGCCGAACACGAGTCGTACACGAAGAATGAGGACAACTATCGGGAACTGAAAGGAGTGATACAATCGTTGGCACCATTTATGGACACTAGTGTCTCAAAGTGTGTTAACTTTGATTCGGGAAGTGATTGCAGTGATAGCGAAGGTGACACCGAAGCTGTTGGAAGTGGTGGCGATCGGGAAGACGACGATAACTCATCGTCTGGAACCGATAGCAGTAGTGACCACCCATTGAGTCCGTTTCAATCGACGCCAAACATGTCGACCACAACCATACAGCTGTGCGGCTCTAAACATAAGTCTCATTTCTTGCCAATTCACGATCTGGTCGGTGGCCACCGTTCGCCACATTCCCCGCTCGGTGATCCCGAAGAGTCCGACGATCAGCGACAACACAACACATGTAATGGTAATAATAATAATCACCCGAACCGGCGGTCAGCTAAAACATTTGAGGCCAGCGATCAGCTGTTAGACGAAGTGATTATACCGCCGTCGGTAACGACACCGACGACCACCAAACAGTGGCCACAAAAAGTGACACTCAATTCTTGCCATACGTCTAGCGATTCGACAATTATTAGCCGTAAAACTAATGTCTGTTTGTCATCCGAAGAGTTATGACTTTTGTAATAGTAATTGTAATTATAGTTTAAGTCTAGTGTTTATAATAGTAATTAAATTTACAGTTAATTAAAGTTTAGTTCAATTGAAATTAGTATTGAAATTAAGTTTTTTTATTTCATTTGTTTGTATAACGAGTTAATTAAATGAGTATTCATTGAAAAAAATTTCATTTTTTATTTAATAATTTTTTTTTTACAAATGAAATAGGTACTCTTTTTTATATCAATATATATATCAGTAAAACAATTAATTAATTAAATATTTTAAACTAAAATTAAAAAATAATTAATAAATTATTAATTAAATTATTATAATTGGGATTCAAATTAATTGATAACAAAATTATTGACAAAACAAATCACTGTTTGACATGTGTTTTGAGTCAAATTGTATGAAAAAAAACTAAACAATTAATTAAATGAGTTATTAATAATTGATTACAATTACTATTGATTGTAATGACAATCAAAACAAATCACATCAAAAAAATAATTATATAAAACAGCAGATCATTGGATGAATTGAATTAATAGTATTTATAAATAATTAGGAAAAATTAAAAATGACTTACAATTAATTAAATTCACTAAAAATAAACAACAAAACAATTAAATGAAATCAAACCAATCATTGGCTACAATCACAACGGGTGGCCAGCGATTAGTTTTATCGGTTAAATCAATTGGTTTCCTAAAAGGTATGAGCGTTACGACAGACACCGCATCCCAACGCAAACTCTTCGCCAGTGGGCGGGTGTTTGACATGAAGTGGACACTCGTCGCCATCTAATTGCTTACCTCTGGGACCGGCCGGACATTTAGGAAATTCCCGTAAATTAGTTAGCTTTTGGAAGTCGTCGTGACAGGCGTTACAGAAATGAGTTGATCCAAAGCAAAAGAATACGGCCACTGAACAACAGTAGCGACACTTATACTCGAGAAAATCGGTCCCATGTTTTGGACACATTTGGGCCCGCGATACGTCCGAACAGCCGCCGCACACCAGTTCCGATGGATCGTAGTTATCGCCGGCGTTTAGTTCGGCGTCACAGCGGGCTTCGCCGCCGTAATACGCTTTCTTACATTTACAGCACACATAGTAGGCGTACCTTTCCATCGCATAGTTAGCCGGGTCACCGTAAAAGCGGCCGCCGACCACCGTAATGGCCTCACATCGGTGTAGGCCTTCGTACTCCAATCGCATCAACGCTTTTCGGTGGACGTCGTCGTAGAGCGACCGGATGGGCGCCAGTAGTTCGTCGAGCACTTGGTGTTCAATACGGGCCTTACATATGGGACACAAACTGAACGAAAAGGTTATGCGGGGACCCAACCATCCGTTCAACAGTACAGCTCGGGTGCAGTGATCGTGAAATACGTGACCGCATTCCAGTTGGACGGCCGGCGCGCACGACAGCGCTTCGCAAAAGCAAATCATACACATGTCGTCGCCGTCTTGTTTGAGTTGAGCGCCGGCACAGCCCTGAAGACACGGCAAACACTTGCGTTCGTTGGCCACACCGCCGCACTGGTGACCGCACGGCAGCGTCTTATTGCACGCACTCTTGCCGTACTCTTGGCACTCGAGTTCGCCGCAAACATTACCGATGGCTAACAGACCAGTGTTGCTCGTTTGGCCGCAGAATCGACAGACACCCGTAATGGCGGCGGCCATTGACTTCTCGCCTAAACCACCGACGCCTACTAGTGATGACTTGGATCGGGTGGACTCGCCTTTGAACTCGACCATCGCTTTGAGTGTCTTCGAGTCGGCTAAAGCCATCGCCCAAAACAGTTTAATACGACCGCAACCCTCGTGTAGATCCACACGAATCGCTTCCTCTTCTTCTTTGAATATCTATTAGTTTTTGTAAATTTGAAACAATGGTTAACAAAATTGTGGTCTTTCTTGGGTTAATAAATACTAACCTGTCTTTGATGGGTACGAGTCTTGGAGTGTAAATGAAGATATCGGTCACATTCGGCACACAAATTGCCGCAACTGTTGCACAATATGATGGCCGCTGTCTCGCCGTCTTCGTGATTATCACATAATGGCTGCAAATAATTACAAATAATTAGATTTGATTCAAACAAATAGATATGAAATGTCAAGACAAACCCTGGACTGTTGATTGCCATTCTCTTGGTCGCCGGCATTAACCCAATGACTAGACGATAGCCGTTCGGCGTGTTCTTCCTCTAAGACACAAAGTGAGGCCAAAGCTAACCAAAGAGTGGGTGTTTTGATGCATTCAGTTGGTCCCCGATATCGTTCATTAATTAGCGTTAAATTGAGTACATTCTGTGAAATGGCATTTTTGGTGACCACAGCCCAGGCGTCGCTCAGTTTACCGGCGCTCATGTCCTTAAGTAAGCCTATAATACATTCGGACAGTTTGCGGGACAGACACCCTCTTAACCACCAGCGAACGCCTAATGGATCTCTTGGATGTATGGCTGTGGCCAGCGTTACCGTCGTAACACTTTTACTACTAGTGCCGCCAATACTGCCTTTCACTTTGGTTTGAACGGTCAGTGACTTTGCAATACAGGCCAGAAATACATCCAAAATGCCGATTGATTGGACGTCAAACTCTTGCTTATCGTTGGATACAATCACATCCCTGGGCGGCAGTGATGTTATGCCAAACATTTTACCAAATATTAATGGCTTTATTTCAGGCAAAACACGTCGTAATAGAGCGATCACTTGGCGCTGGACTCGAGCTGATCCGGTGTGTAAAAGATTAAACAAATCAAGTAATAAATCGTTTTGAAGGGCCAGGTATTGACGGCCGACCGACGAGCCGCTCAACGCCAACACCATTGACAACATCTCAAAACAGTAGGCGTCGGACGGGATTTCGCCGCCGATGGACACCGACAATGACTTTGAACACAACAGCGCTTCCCATTCTTCGCGTTGTCTAATAGCTTCGACTCGTATGGCCTGAACTATATGGGCGCACACCTGTCCACAAAAGGAAATGACATTTTTGTATCAATAAAACATAATTAGGATTTCAATTCAAATCAAGACTTACTTGTTTCTGAAGATGAGATAGTTTTCCCGATTGACTAAACAAAATGCCGACCATATGTTCGCGTAAATCATTAGCCGCGCCATTGCCTCCACTATCACCCGACACTTCCGACAGAAGGCCAGGCGTTTCGGACTTAACATTGTCTGAGTCGGCTTCGCCTGATATAAGTTTACCGAAGACCTGATAATTAAAATTATAAATTAAATTAAAAGTATTTTTATAAATAAATACTTAATACAATTATTTTACAAAACTGTATGTAAAATACCTGAGATGTAAGCAATCGGAATACACGTAAAGTCTCGGCCTCGCAATTGGTTTGCTGTGTTTGCCAACAGCTGACCGCTGGTCGGCATTTCTCGGGCGATTTGACACCATTTGAGCCCAAAATTTTAATTTGTCTCAAACGAAGGGTATTGTCGGGTCCTTTCAATTCAATTTTAATACATTTGGTCGACGACTCGACATACGGTATAACACAGTACAGCCAACCGGCAAATCGGTTGTCCACTTCCGATACTTTTAGTTTAGTCAACTGTGGCTCCAATGCCTGGGAATCGCCAAACTTGAACGTCACGTGCGTTATCTTTGAGCCCAAATCGCGTACGTTATCGATGTGTATGTAAATTGATTTAATTATAATATCTTTCACGTCATGATTGTTCACAATTGATATAATCTTTGTTTTATTCCTGTCCTCATCGCCCGATTCCCAGAATGTTTCGGTCGAGTTGTCGGTCAAACTGCCGATCATTGCTTGACGTGACGACGCCTTGATTTCCATCTGAACGGTCAGGTCTTGGTAGGCGTCGATCGTCGGATTGATTAACAACGACTCAACTCTTTGACTTTCATCTAAATTGATCCCAACATTAGTTTCCTCTTCAGTTCGGGCAAAGATTTTGGATATATTTGAAAACACGTGGCACTGATGGAGGAATGAATGGTCTTCGGCACTAAATTGTATGCAAAAACATCGGACAGCTATCTGTTGAAGTGGTGATCCCATTGGCAAAAGTGGCATCAAATCAGATACTGTACTCAAAAATGTATGAAAAGCTTCGCTTAACGGTTGGGCCGCTTCGCCAGCGATGGACAGGTCGGCTAACGGATGATCGCATACGTCAGTCTGGCTTTGATACTGTACTTCGGTGTCCGAGCGTCGGTCAATAGGACTTCGGGCGTTGTTGGCCGCGTTAATAGCGTTAGCACTGGCGGCCCCGTTCACCGCATTGTCTTCAATCTCTTCCTTATTCTCTTTAGGTTTGGTCTCATTTGGTGTCAAAGAGTCGACAAAAAACCACATTAAGTCGTGCAAAGAGACGGGTTGACAGACATTTCTCAACAACCAATTGAGTGCCTGTAAAGCCAGTGTCCGACACGAAGCCTTCCGGAGGGCTGTCTTCATGGCCGACATTAAGGCAAACAAGTCGTGCGGTTGTAATATAAAAGTCATTATCGGTCGACACATAACATTAGACAAGACTTGTTGGACGTTGTGATCCGATTGGTGGGGTCCGCCCGATGAGGTGGCCGGTTGTGATTGAGATGATCCGTACCCATGATTACTGGCAGACACACACGAATGGACCAGATTAATGAGATTAGCCGACGGCTGACACAAGAATGTAGTGCTGGAACTGTCGTTACTGATGGCGCGTTTGCGTTGAGATAATAGAGCGGCGGCGGCCGATGCGGTGGCCGTCTTTTCTTGTTGCCAGTCGTGTATACCCACCGAAACTGATCGGTGAAAGTTGTGCCGCGAATTGATTGTCTTTTGTTCAGGTTTTGGTTGATCATCAGCCGAGTCGTGTGATTCACCCAATTGGTCGCTATTAACGGCCACCGCTGACGGTCGTCCAGTTTGGATGGCAATGATGTCGTCTTCCGAGAGATGCTCTTCGGCCAGTCTTTGATCGTAAATCGAGTGATGAATCCCTAAGTTCTCTAAACATTGAAAGCCGGACGCGTCCACCGAAAACTCGAGCGATGGTCGACCGCGATTCGGGTTGAATTGATTGGCCACTGGACTGACATCGTTAGTCGGCGCCATTCGTAGCAAAAACATAGCATTTTCTTTCATAATTTGATGGCTTTCTAGTTGAGTGGCTGTCGGCGACGCAACTTTGGTTTTCATTGGCGAACTCAATGGCAGTGGCTTCAGATCGGGTGCCGATAGTTTGCCCGATTTGGCGGCCGACGGGCCCGCCTTTTGGTGTCGCTTTTGAGACATATATTTATCGCGACATTTATCACAAATTAGATACCAATTAGAGCTACCAATGCCACCGTCACCGCAATGGCCGGCCCAACCGCCGCAAAATGAACCCGAACTGTTGTAACCTTTACCACCGGCGTGTTCGCCACACCCCGGGTGACATTTCTTCATATGGTGTGTCACCGGATAAGCATAAAAATTGCCGCACAATTCACATAATGACGAGTGACCGGCGGCCGCTTCGCGAGATGAATCCAAGTGATTGGCGCCACCGTTGGCCACTACGGCGGCTGCGGCCGCCTCACCAAACAGATTGCCGTGTTGTGAAACTGAACTGAAAAACCTGTGCACCGGTGGGTAACCTTTGGGCGCAAATTTAGCGATCAATTCGTTGTACTGTTGTTTGCATTTGTTTCGCGATTTGTTGATCTCTTCGGAAACCATTTGGACGACTCGTTGATTATTTTGGATGCGATTAAACATCTGGACGGGTGTTGATGGGGCCGTCATATTGGGCGGCGTGACAGCCGATGGCGACTCGACTATAGCATTCAAAACACATTTGGACACAATATCCCATAACTTAAGTAAATTAACTAATGTTTCGGGAATCATAAGCCGATCGGTGGCCGACTCTTCCGATTGGCTCATTAGTTGATCGCTTAGCATTTGATCGGAACCGATGGCAGGTATTTGAATGGTGCCGTCGGGTTGGGATAAATCAGTTTCGGATATAATTTTACTCATATCTATGTTAGCGTTCAGATAACAGTCCTGTTGTTGTAAAGCACTTAATTGTGAGACCTCTACGGAGTGTCTGAACTTTGCCTTTTGCTCTTTGCTGGCACCGCCCCGACTGTCCACCCGGTTATGCGTACGAAGTCGGACACTATCGCTATAGTAATCGGTTTGACTTTCCAATGATTTGACCGTCTCTTTAGTCACTTCGGGATTAAATTTAAGATACGATGCGGCGGCCAATGTGTCGTGCAGTACGCCCTCGTGCCATATGAACGCCGCAAACACGGCTCGTATACATTCGGCTACGCTATTACTTATGGCCTCCTTTACGACCGCCGTATAGTGACCGTCGTTGGTCGGCTGCGGCGGTTGACTACTGGCCGTCGAGTTAGTGGCCGACGATTGACTTTTGTCTTTTTTGGGTCGCATTTGTCGCGATTCTTTGCTATCGTAAAGGGCCGATGTATTGACCGCCGTAACTAACGATTGTTGACCACTAGTTGCCGTACGGCTATAATTTGTCTGTATTTCGTCGTTAATTTTAAATTGAAGGAAATGTTGGGGTATAAGCAGTCCCTCATCCCGTGGACTCGTTTGAGTGGCTTTTTGTGCGCAAGTTTTTGGTTGAATATCAATCGGCAATGTCTTGTCTGACTCGTAACTGGCGTTCATATCGTTAGAATTGGTCACTTCGATGGTCTGGAATGTGGGTCTTAGGGTTGGAATGGCTGTTGTTGTGTGCCGTCGATGACTACGTACGCAAACATTAGGCGATGAACTCCTCGACCGGACGGGTGTGCGTCGGGAAGCGGACGGCGATGAGGGAGGAGTAGGACTGCGGTCGCAACTGATGGCTCGAACTAACTCTCGCACACATATACCCTGTAATTCGGGCGGCGTTTCGCCCGTACTTTTCTTAGTCACTGTAATTGTCGCGAAAGACTTCGGGTCAGTGTCCGTAAGAAATCGTTTCTGAAGGGCCGCCACTCGACTACCAGTTGTAGTGACACTTGATGTCGAGTTTGTTAGACTATCGCATATCGACAAAGAGTCCATTTCGGCAAAAGTATTGCCTAACACTGACGGCGAAACTATGGCACTGTCGGCGCCTATAGACTCCACTTCGGACTCACTGGCCAACGATTGACTGATTTCTGTCTGATCTTTAGCCGATGACATGGTTTTGTCGATATATAACGACTGCGAGAGCGCACAGGCATTGCTGTTGGACGGGGAGGACGACTGATCCAACGATTGATTAACAAATGGTAAACCGTTGTGTTTGTAAGCACTCTTGTGAGCGCTTCCAGACGTGTATTGAAACACTTTGTTTTCGTTGTCTTCTTCGTCGGTAATGTGCATCACTTCTAACTCGTGCTGTATGTATATGACATCGTTGATAGTGCGGGATAGTGTCCATCCTTGGCCTTCCGTATTAAAACAGTAGCGCCTGAGACTCTCTTCGTCGAGCCTAAGCCAAGTGCCGGCGGAGTTGGTCGTGTCGGCCACAACACCCATCACATTACCCAACACAACCATACCTATGGGCGGCGCCCGTAGATTAGGCTTACTTCGTATGTTATGACCCGAAACACCACACTTTACCACATGATATAAGGCCGGAAACTCTTTGTACACATCTTTGGCTTTACGTTTCATTTTCTTTTGATTGGTTATCAAATCAATAGATAATTTGCGAGTCTTTGGCAGTTGTTGTTGTTGTAGTTGAGTGTCCAACTCGTGTCCATTACCCATAACAATGGGTTTATGTTCGCCGATCGGCACTAATAAAGTTTTGCCCAAATGTTGATTGTATTGCAAAGACCAGCCCTCAGTGTTGTGCTCAATAAGATTGGATACATTACAGTATTTTTGTATTGATTGTGGACTAAGTCTAACCCATACGCCATCATCATTATGGGTCTCTTCGATGATAGTTATGATACCATTGACTTCAATGAGACCCAACTGTTCCGACTGGAGAGATGGCATCGACCGGATGCGTAGACCCGCGCTGTTATGTACTATAAACTTACGGGTACGGGAAGGCACGCACTTCTTGTTCACTTTGTTGGCCAACAATTGACTTGGGATTTGCGGTAACGATACACCTTTGGGCGGTTGACCAACTTGTACCGATTGAGTAGCGCTCACATCTTTGCCATCAACCGTTATCTTTAACTGATACCAACCGGTCGATCCGGGCGTCCAATTGGCGGTATAAGTGCCGTCATTATTGCTTCGGACGAGCATTGTCTCAATGGTTGGCCGTTTGATTGGCGTCACATACCGTAGCTCTTCAAATGAATAGTTTTCAAACTGTTTCATCATGGTAATTGCGTGATAAAACACCTTGTCTTTGGCCGTAATGCTATAGTTAACCGATTGGACGGGTGGACCAGCTTGACCTCCCGAACTGGTCGTCAAGTCGGTCGCATTGGATTGCGATGCGTTTGAATTGTTTTTGAAGGGTTGAGCGCTGACCTCCACCTTAAGATTGGGCACATTGACCACATTTGCGTACTGATCCCGAGTGATCACTGTTATGACTGTAGGCCACCCGCACTGTAACTCTTGATCCGTACCGCAACTACAATGAACTTCGCACTGATTTGGATCCACAAACGACTCGCACTGAAACCATTTGGCCAGTCGGGCGCCCGACGTACCGGGCGTTAGGGCGCAAAAGTCTTTCAAAAATGGATGTTCGTTGGCCAACGGCACCACACCGTCGATAGCTTCGGTGGCCGTCATTGGCCGCGAAAGAGCCAAACCTCTTCCAAGTAGACCCGATTGGGCGTCAAATGTTTGTAAAACCGATTCATTATTAATGTCATTACAATTGGTACCCATTTGTGGTAAAATGAGATTTCTTTTCAATAGAGTTTTGATGCAAACGCCCGACAAATAAGTCAACTCCTGTTCCAAGTACTGGAGCCCTAAATACAAGCCTTCGGTTATGGGGTTTTCATAGCCAATGACTTGAGCCCTAAACCCATAATACAAACTCTTGTCTTCTTTCACATAATCGGATGCCGTCTCTAATGAAAAGATCATTTCATTGCCAGGAATCACAACCCAATTAGTTGGCCACGTATTGGGTTTACCCGTAAATTTCTTCAACACTGGCCATAAGGTTTTGTTTTGATCGTAAAATTTGGTCACTTTAGACGATTCCCAACACTTTGTCACACGATATTCGGGAATATATATCTGTAGTGTGTCTTCGGGTTGAGCGGTGGCGCACCGGCTGTCAAAGTCAATGCACATCCACTTGACTGTCGGCGCAAATTTGACTAAATAGTTAGAAACGGTTGCAGATTTGTACGGGTGATCACTCTCGATGGTGGCGTAATGGCGAGATGTGGTCACTGTTGGACTCGATGGCGGCAGTGGTGATGATAGCGAACGGTTTGGTAAACAATAATCGTTTGATTTGTTTAAAAATACAATTAATGGTAACAATTGTCTAATGATTGATAGTATTTGTGTTGAATTTTTAGGATCACTTGAAACAATAGGTGATAAATAAGCCAAAACTGATGGCAATAACTTCTTGATGAGCATTGATGAGGATATTTTCCAAATGAGATCAAATGTGGGACATTCTTGGGCCTGAAGTAACAGATCTATGGCTAAACCGATGACACTTTCGGTGATTGCGATGGCATTCTTGCGGGGAATCTCTTCGTTAATCAAATAGTAATTGGAGTCCGAAGTTAGCGATTGGGGAGCGCTATAGTACAGGATCTGAATGGACGGGTTTGTTAACAATGTTATAAATATTAAATAGGATTTAAATAAAGTCTTAATTGTCTAGAAATCAATAGATTACTTGTGGTATTTGGCCTCTGGTATGATTAGTACCATTAAAACTTAATGAACAATCACTGAACGTAAAGGTAGTGTTATCGGGACCACGAATGTGGGTTAGGCCGGCGTCGCCGTTGTTAGTACGCGGGCCATGATTTTTCAAACGTAAGGCATACTAATTGATTGATTAACAAAATTATTATATTATTAATTCAAACAGTGTTTCAAAAACAAATTGTATACATACCTTGACATTAGGCGCTATAAGTACTGGTCTTTCAAATTTAAGTTCACAAACATCGGTAGACTTGTCTTCAAAACTATAGGATCCCTTCGCCATCTCTACGGTACGCCACGGGTGTGACTGTCCGTCACGTGCGAGCGCTGATGACCGGTCCTCCACCGTCGGTTGACTACCGAGTGAGCTATAGTCTAGTAATTCTAACTCGTAATGCCATTCGTTGCCAATACCGCCGTATACAGTAACGCCGGCTATCGATATACCAGACCTGTCCACCGAAAAACATATGGCGTCGGGCGACCCGTTGCCCGTATTCCACGTCCTGTTTTGCGATATACGCGAAAATCTTGACGGCGTTATGTGTAACTGTTGGCCAGACATTACGTGCGACCCGTACCCGATGCCTGTCACTTGAGCGACCAGTTCGGCCATTATTGTTGTGATTAAATTACACGAGTTTTCAACTAATTGTATGCAATGACTTGACTCTGATTCCAGATCTGTGTCCAACTCGTTGTTAGCGTTAGTCTCCTGTTGAAGACTATACCGAATCGGTTGACCAATAATTTCAAGTAAATTGTTAAATATGTCCCGAAATGAGCATTCAGTTCCCGAATGACACCCTTCTTGGTCTGTCTTTTCCAATAATTTATCGTTAAGTATTGAGTTTTCATAACTAATGCCTAAATCTTTAACAATAAATCAATAAAAATAACGTCAATTCACTGTAAAATTAAAATAAAGTCTTCAAAAGCCATACCAGATGTTGGACTCTGTAGTTCGGAAGGACTTTGAAGATTATAAACATCTAAACCATTCATTATAGGAAACGTTTGCGATAACCGAACCCATGGCCGGCATAACGCGGCCAACATCGCCGATAACAAGTGTACGGATGGCTTTTGTTTTAAATGATTATCTTTGTTGAGCAATAGATCACATAAAGCCCGCCATCGGAGTGAACTGCTCGGGAAGAAAGCGTGATAACAAGACAAAAATGTCTCATGACTTTCGTCCATAATTTGCGATATAAAAGCGTTGACTTCGCCGGTAAACGAGTGGTTACGAGGCGGCGGTTCGGGTGGTGCCTGTAGTATATGTTTGAGTAGTGTTCGCACTTCGTATACACATTCAGCCAGTCTTAGCGAGTCGTTTGTTTGGGAAACAGACTTTTGGTCGCTGTGTCTGTTCGGGTAGATTTCATTAACGTAGACATTAAGCAAATGAAGTGCCGCACAGCATATGTATGTCAAGTGTCTCAGTTCAGTCAAATTACTGCCTAACAATGGCGGCGATTCACAATTACCCGTGCTATTCATGTCAACTACGATGTCTTTGAATGACTTCCAACCCCATCGTAACAGTTTAAGTAACGATTGAAAGCACTCGGCGTTTACGGTCAATGAAAAGTCTTTGCCAACAATACAAACCGATTCTTCGTATAAACCGCTGGTATTGTCGGTTCGGTTTGTCGACGAATGACCCGACGATTCGCCACCACTTGACATCACTTTATAAAGTATTTGCGGTATTTGTCCCGCATTTACATCGGTTCCGTTGTTAGACTTCTTGGAACTTTTAAAGTAAAACACCACTTGATCTTCAGTGTTGACCACTGATTGGCCACTTGAGCCGCAGTCACTGCTCGGGCCAGAAATGCGAGCCCAGGCCACGTACCACCGATTGGCCTGTAGTACGACTGGCTCTTCGAATAGTATTGGATACTTTTGACGGGCGGCGCACTCGAACGTTATCTCATCGGTCTCAGCCAGTATCTCGCCATCACCTTCTTGTTCGCCACCATCGGGTCCGATGTCAAAGAGTTTCAGTTTAGCTGTGTATTCGCCGCGACCGCCAAACAAACCAAAACCGCCTAACAGTATGTCATTATCGGCCATAAAACGAATCGCTTCTATCGAGTGACTTGAAAAACCCCATCCTTTGCGGTCACAAAACAAAATATATTTAGTAATCAGTTTTACCCACTATTTTCAAACATCCAATACCTCCGCCATGACTTTCAAACCGGCAAACCGATGAAAAGTCATCTTTGGACAGGGCTTTCGTTATTTTACACTTGTTTTGATCCGATTCTTCAATAGTCCAACCTTTTAATCAGTAAATAATTATTTAATTAAGACATTAATAGTGAAATCAATGGTGTAATCAATTAATTATCAAAACATTTCAAACCTATTTGATGTGCGGCCGTCAGTGTATCCAAAGTACATAATAGATTCAATGCCGCTGTAGTCCTATTAACTTTGGTAAACGATTTCTGCGGTAGAGCTAACTCGGGCAACAATATGGAGGTTAACGATAGCGATTGGTTCGGGATCTTTGTCTCGGCGTATATCAGATTATAGCGATTGAATGAATCATTTTTGGTGTCGTAAGTCCAGAAGACGTCGTAGTAGTTGTCGAGACAAATGGCCGAAAAGTTGCTTAAATCTAACTGATCTGAAGTGTTAAAAGTTTTACAATTGCCGTCCGATCGGCTAATGATAAGCGAATGAAACTGTCGGTCCATTAACTCGTATCGATTGTCTTTAGCGGCGGCTGACGCGGCCGACACTTCGGCATTTGACGGAATGATTGCAATACACCGTCGGTTGGCTATCACGCGGGCCGACGACAACGACATTGGATTTATAAGTGATTCATCAAATTTAATGAAAGTATGGTCACCCGATGCCGATATGTAAGTAGCCTTTCGGCCGTACTGTTGACCAATACCGGCAATAGTGCCCGGAATGGCATTCCAAGCAAAGTCAATGGTTGACGGCTGGCGACCTAACTGTCCCTTTTGGTTATTGCCAAATGTGTACACCTGTCCAGTTGAACTCAATAGCACAGTATGATTACTACCGGCGGCTATTTGTATAAAGTTTGCTTTGAGTAACACTTTGGTGGGCACTTCCCGAATGGCAAAGTCGTTGTGTCCGAGTTGTCCAAATTGATTGCTACCAAACGTATAGACATCACCCGATGAGGTCAACAGTACCGAGTGGTGAAGACCGCACGCTATTTGTATGATACGACTGGATATGTTTAGTTTGGTTGGCGGTAATTGAGTCAATTTGGATGCCTCGCCGTCACTACCGGCCCCATCACTCATATCTATATTGATTACATTTGACACGTGTTTGTCTATCAACTCGACGGCAGGCATACCGTTGTTCTCCAATTCTAACGGTCGAGAACCGGCCGCACCAGCACTTCCCTGACCACCGGCACCACTGACTAAATTACGGTAAGCTTTGGTCGCGTGTCTGAATCGGCGACCGAGAACATCGATGCCCACCCGTCGACGTTCGGTTCGCGGGTTAATGGCCGCCCGCATCGCCCCCCGACTTAACTGCGGCTCTTCGTAGACGGGTTCGTTGGCCGCTGCGGCGGCCGCGTAAGCGTTGGCCTGATTTGCGGCACCGGGCGAGTCGACCATTGCGAATGCGGCCGCAAACCGATGCATTTCATCGCTAAGTTGGTCGCCATAATTGAGTTGTTGTTGTGCGGCATTGAATGCCATTTGATTCAACGGCAATAGAGGTGATGACTCGTGATTTTCGTTAGCCGTCGACTCTTTAGTGACCGCTTCGCACGACCGACAACAGCCACAGTCAGTACAACCGGCATCGCCTGCACCGCATCCGCAAGACATTCCCGGATTACGTTCCGATTTGCCGCTCGCTATACAACCCGTCCCATAGCCGGTACACTCACCACAAATGGTGCAAATCATGCACTGATCGTATTTCCATCGATGCTGTCCTATTGAACACAACGGTTCCGTAATATCTTCGGTGACGTCAATTTGTTGGTCGCCGGCGTTTCGGTCGTCAGCGGCCGACTCGTCGTTAATCACTTCCGACTTATTGGCGGACGACTGCATCAAATCAAGACCGCACTGACCCTTATTGGAAATGCCAAACGTATAGACCGTACCCTTATTGGAAAGGGCCAGTATGTGAGCCTTTCCAATGGCCACTTGAGATATCACTACATGTCTTAATGAAGTCACTAAACCAGTGGTTCGGTCCACATAATGAGCGTCTTTGCCAAACAAATAAAGTTCACCCGATTTGGTCACAACGGCACTGGAGCCGTGATTACAAGCGCTAAACTCAACACATTTACCGTCCAATTTGATCATTTTCTTAGGTTTGTTGGCCTTCGGTTGTCGGCGACTCTTTGACTGTTCCCCGTCTTCGCCCCGTTTGGCGAGTCCTACAAAAAATATAGCGCCGTCTTCGGCCACCAGTAGAGCGTGGGAACCCTCGTGACCGACCGATATGTGTTCAATCTTTGGTGACTTTGTAATCGGCAGTTCTGTCCACTTGCCAACGGTTCCAACAGGTGCTGCAGCGGCTGCCGCCACCGCCACACCAGATTGTTTAATACCTAACGACTGCGCCCGTCCCGTGTAGTAGACTTTGCCGGACAGAGTGCGCGTTATGGCAAAGTCTTTGCCGCAACATATTTGCACGATATCGTCGCCATCGATGGTCTCGACTGGTCGTAGGGATAACCGTTGTTGTTGATGATCGTTAACCGGCGCGGCTGCTATTTGTTCGAGAATACCGGCGCCAATACCGCCGCAAACGTTCAGACACTTGTGCGACAATTTGATCGTTAACTCTTGCGTTACGGACAGTATATTTATGGCCGATGTGTCGGTCGGTGGTCTCAAAGTTCGTATCAAAAAGCAGTCATCTTTGGTGGCGCTAATCAGTATCAAACTATCGCTATCAGACGCACAAGCGCTCGGACCTAATTGGGTGACACCGAGCGTGACTTTGCCGATCTCTCGTAACGTATTCTTATCCAATCGGATCAACTCGTTGTGCGTCCAGTTGTCAGTTTGCAAGTATAGACTATCGCCGATATACCCAATCCAACCAATTAGTCCACTTTGTGTCTTATGGGCACCAATGCTATTACTGTGAACCAGTTGTCCTTTAATTGTACCGCAATAACCCGAACCTATTTTGTGTATTTGATTACCCGAATACAGGTATAAGTATTTGCCATCAAAGGCCAACGATGACTGTTTGAATGAGTGTCGACTTCCCGATGACGATAGCCGTACGTTAAATGTGTCGCACAAAGAGTTTGCACAAAAGCCGTGCGTTAGCCAATCGGGACGTTTAGTTTTGCCCAATAGTACGCAATGGACAGACCGTTGCAATGATATCAATATAGTTGGCGTTTCAATCACATCGTTATTGTCTACTTCTAACTGCGGACTCGTTAACAGTGCGGTAATTGCGGTCAAAGTCTTGTCGGTATCGCCTCTGGCCGTCACTAGACTTAGTAATGCCGAACAGGCGTACGATTTAAGCTCAACAAAGGTCTGGTTGTTGGACAGTGAGGTCGATGTGGACGCTATTGTACCGGTGCTCTCGTGATATGTGGTCGGTGTTGATGACAGTTCCAGCAATAAGTCAAACAACGGGTTTATCACATCCGACGGCTCGTCTATACAAATAGTAATGATATTAGGATTAAGTGATTAAAAAAAGTGTGCCATAAGTTGATGATAATTGTCAATACATTTGAGTCCTTCTGGTAGTTGTCCCTGAAGTGCGTTCAATAGGGCCTGAAGTGCGCGAATACACAGCGATGGCAGACACGATCGGGACTCACGGATCAATTCAAAGGCAACGCTTAGACCAAAGCCAACCACTTTAGGGACCTTTAAATAAGACAATCAAATGTCACAATTGGTTTATATTTAAAGACATCAATCCAATGCATACCTTCATCACAGACTCTGATTGCTTATTATCGTTGAACTCGTCATCGCTGACCGCGTTATCATTCTGGGCGTACGGGCGGCCGACAGTGGATCCAAAAACAAGTGAAGTGTCTTTGAGTTGTTTGTGAAGTACGGCGTGACGTACGGCCGAAAATACGGCAAACTCTGAAGCGTTGGCCGACAACTCGATGAATGGCGACGAGTCGTTGACGGGTGCAGAATGAGCGGCAGCGGCCGCCGCAGCCGATATCAACGGTGCAGCAGCTATTGGTGGCCAACCATTACCCGGACCGGCGGGTCCGTTGTTTTTGTCCAACATTTGTCTTAGTATTCCGGACGCTATTTCACGCATTTCGCGGGACATCGACTGCTTTCGTCCGGCCGGATGTTTACGGTCTTTGGCACCCTTTGCGGCCAATCTATCGCCCAATTTCTTGCCGGCGGCGGTCGCAGCGGTGGCCGACGACTGGTGGCCACCGGTGCCCGACGTCCGAAACAGTTCATGAAACTCGAGTTCAATCATTGCTTACGGGATTGATGGCCACAGCGATGGATGGGAAGTGATGGATGATATGATTAATTAAATGACTTGTAAATCACTTAACTGATCCATTGATTGATGTGTTGTATTGGTTGACAACACTTTGTTTTGTTGACATTTGTTGACATCAATTGAAATGGTTTTGCGATTTAATTAATTAATTTGAAACATTGTTTTTTTTTGATGCTATGGTTAGCTAAACATATAAATTAAATGTTTTATTATTATATTTTGTTTTATTTATTTTGTAATTAATATTTAAAATTAAATGTAATTTTAATTAAAAAACAAATTATTATTTGTTTTTTGAATTGAATTGAAAGCATCGGTGAAAACACAGAGTGTTTTGTTATTTCATTGCAAAATATAATAGACATTCAATGCATTGACTGAATGTAAACATTACGAGTCTAACTCCACCACACATAGTGTCGTTATGTTGTTAATGAATGGCCCACTAATTGATTGTTCAAATAGTTTTTTAATTTTTATATTTTATCTATCAATTTATTTATTTATTTTTAATTTATCTTGATAATTTTTTGTTTGCTAAATTGAAATAGAAATAAATTTAATATACAATCCATGTTTTAAATGTTTTATAATATATTTTTATTGTAAATTAAAATATTAATTAAAGGTTAATTGTATACTTTTATATAGTTTATTTTTGTATTTAATTACTATTTATAACTAATTGTTCTAGCAATTTTTGCAAATAAATTATTAAACAAATTTAGCCAGTTAATTTCTAAAATAAATCTAAATCAACTTACCTAGAACATTAATTATTTTTAAATTAATTTAATTTAATTATTCATTTAAAGGGGGCATCGAATATAAATTAGTTACTATGTTTACGAATAGCGCCTCAGCTTTGAAATCCATAATTAAATTGTTTACAAAATATCAATGAGTTTTCAAAACAGTGTTTGAGTGGCCACTTGTGTTGTGTACTTAAAAGTTTGTTAATTGTTTAAACAATTAACTTGATAGTTATCCTGGTGATTTTAATATAGACCTATTGTTTTTCATGATGAACTGTCGGCGTGCGATGGCGGGTGTGCTAGCGTTGGACATGATGTTGGGGGGAACGCCAGCCCAAGTGAACCCGAATAGCCGGTGGCTATCGTCCCGTGGCATGTGGTTGTCGTACGGGTGCGGCGTTTTGCTACTACATCTGGCGCTACTGTCCTACCCGTTCATATCGGTGGCCACCGTTTGGACGCTAACTAATGTCATACATAATCTGGTAATTGAAATGTCTATCAAAAACTGTCATTAAAATTGTTTTGTTTTAATTTTGATTAGCCTTTTAAAAAAGTTATACTGTTATCAATGCTAAACTGATCCGGTACAGTTTGCTTTTTGGTGGTATAAATATAGTTTTAATTTAGTTTTATTTAATGACATTTTAATTTAGTTTTTGTGTTTATTAACTTTTTTTATAATTTGTATTTAAAACTTATATAATTCACTATATTATTAATACACGTATTACTTATTTATACATTTTATTTATAGCTATTTTGTATGTAATTTGCTAATTGTTTTTTTTGGTTAAATACACAGCTGTTTATAAAGTAATATATGTTTTATAATTTTAAATATAAATATAAATTTTATTTTTCAATTTACAAATATATAAAAAATATATTTATTTTTAGATTTAAAATAAGTATTAATTTTTTTTAATTTGTATTTTTTAGGTAATGTTTGTATTCCTACATGTGCTTAAGGGTACACCCTGGGAAAGTGGTGACCAGGGTAAAGTACGTAAATTGACACATTGGGAACAGATTGACGATGGCATACAATTTACAGCCACCCGAAAGTTTTTGACTGTTGTTCCCATTGTTTTGTTAGTATTGTTTTGTTTGTAAACTATTTATTTGTAATTTAATTTGTTTTTAAAATTTATAAATTTAATTCAAAAAAGTTTTGTAAGTTATTATGCAATACAAAAGTTTTTGTATTACCTGTAGGTTAGGTATATAAGCTATACGTTTATGTATAAAACTGGTTAAATGTAAAGTTTTTTAATATAGATATTAATTGCAATTTTTTTGTGTTTAACTTTTGTATTGCATATAATTTTGTGAAATTTTTTTTATGACTTAAAATGTATTTTAATGTTATTTTTTTGATTAAAAACTTTATTTTCAGGTTTTTTCTGACAAGTTTTTACACGAAATACGATTCCTTTCATTTTGTGGTCAATTTTATAGCACTTTTGATGGTTTTATTGCCAAAATTACCTCAATTTCATTGCGTTAGGCTTTTTGGGATTAATAAGTACTGAATTAAAAGCGATTTTTTATTTTGTTATATAAACTAATGATTAGTTACTAATCGTTTAGACAACAAGTTTCTCTCAAAATGATCTGTTGTTTACTTGAAATACAAATAATAATATGAATTATATTTTTTTGAATTAAAAGTTTTTTTTAATATTTAAAATTAAAACAAATTGTTACCAAATAATGAATGAAATATGACATAAAAGTGTGAGAAAATTATTGTATTTAAAAAATAAATAAATAATATGTATTTTTATTGTAAAACTTTGTTAATATCTATTAAATTTAAATTAAATTAAACTTTTTGTAAGTTTTTATTTCTTTTTAATACATAAAACAAAAATAATAATAAAACAGAAAAAACAATATAAAAAAATAATTATCTATTAATTTAAATTTCAAATTAATTACAATATAGTAAATAAAAGATTTTTTTAAAGCTAAATAACTACATATTTATATTTAAAATTATAATTTAAAATATTTAAATTAGTTTTTTCAGTGACACTGGTGTTTGTCATTTGACGTCATGTATTGATTGCGTTATTAAAATGCAATGAAATGTTTGTTTAATTTTTTGGT
Organism: Dissorhina ornata; assembly: GCA_034695265.1. Lineage (NCBI taxonomy): Eukaryota > Metazoa > Arthropoda > Arachnida > Sarcoptiformes > Oppiidae > Dissorhina > Dissorhina ornata. Next base: position 235 of record JAQIWK010000102.1, on the reverse strand, counting down.
AAATAAAGCCTATTTTCAATGCAATCATTGCCTTAAAAAAAATATATTGAATAATAAGGTGTTGTGTTGTAAAAACAAACTCAAAGGCTCAACACTATAGCTCTCAATGGGATTCCCATAGAAACCAATGGTTAGTGAAAAATAATATATGACCAAATATAAGGCCGTCCATGTTTATTTTACCCCCTTTTTACCCTTTGTATAAAAGTCACAGTTTATGTTCATTAATAACGCA
>JAQIWK010000101.1:0-24360 GCA_034695265.1 Dissorhina ornata | reverse complement strand
CTCTCTCTCCCTCTCTCTCTCTCTCTCTCTCTCTCTCTCTCTCTCTCTCTCTTTCTCTCTCTCTCCCCATCTATCTATTTATCTACCTTTCTTTCTTTATTTGTTTTTTCTTTAATAAACTCTTTTATTTTTTAAAACTAAGCAACCAATAAAGTTTAAGGCTAACTTTTAAATGATTTTCTATATTCTACAAACATCATAAACTTTTTTATTTCAAATTTGTATAATAAACTACATAATATAGTTGTGTAATGTTTGTACACACAATGAAATATTTTATAATATTTGATAATTGGATAAATTGTGAACAATGAATAAACAGATTATTTTAATAGGAAATGAATTTAGTGTTTGTTTTCATATCTTAACGCTAAATATCAAGGGATAAATAACTTTTGTGTTAATACATTGTATTTTGTCTAAATGTATCCGGTCACTTTTAAGACTACTTTGTACTTATGGTAACAAAAAAACATTTATCCCTTTAGTTTTCAAACTTTTAATACATTTCCGCATTCTGTTAGTAGTTTTTGCAAAAAAAAAACCATAAAAAGTTGTATCATTTATTAATTATTGTTATGTTTGTTTGAACTACATTTTCAAACTATTGTATGCCTAATATACACCTGTTTATTAAGCATATCTAGTTCACCAGACATCTAGTAATCAGTTATACAATGACTTAATTGTTATAATTTATTCATTTAAAGTAAAGAGTTAATACCAAAAACAAAAAGAAGACCAGTTTTACTACTAAATAAATTATGCAAAAATTAATGCTTATCTTATTTGTTATACTTTTATGTGGTTTTGTTGTTTTAAGTGAAATTAATTTCAATGAATCTTTCTTTGGGCTTAATATTCAAAATCAAACAGATTTTCCGGTTTACAAGTTAGACTTGTTTTGGACCAACAACTGGCCGCTGCTATTGCCTATCAATCGTCAATTACTATGTTTTTGTCCGCAATAAACACATCATAAATCACAACAACTATATAAAAACATAATTTTATTCATTAAAAATTAATTACTCATTTATACAATATGTTAATGATAATCAATATTATAATTATTTTAATCCAATAATATACTAATTAAGTGTATAATACATGTAATTTTAAGAAAAATAAAAAATAAAATAAGTGTTAATTTAAAACAAAAATAATGATTAATGTCTTCGTTTTTTATGTCTCGAGTCGTCACTCTCTCTGGTTTCAGACCGTTTGCCATCGTTTTTGTGTTTTCTACGCTTGGACTCATCCAAATCATCGCTTTTATGGGATCTCTTTTGACTCGAATGTCTTTTCTCATCCCTGTCTCTCTCCTTTTCATCACTTTTTCGGCTCTTTTTATGACTTTTGTGTTTCTTATGCTTTGTCTTGGAATCGTCGGTCGACGTGACACTCAATTTGTTTAACTTTTTTAATAACTTTTTCTTTTGTTTATAAGAAAGTGTTTTCAAAAAAGTAGTTTCGGGATCTTCTTCCTGAGCGATCATCACTTGATTCAACTCTTTTGGATCAAAGTGTTGGCCAACTATATTCTTCTTGAGTGCGAGTCCGTCCTCTTGCATGGCACGCATCAGTTCATCAGGACATACCTTATCTGTCATTTCATTCAAACAAATAAATCAATTATAATATCAATCAAACTTTGTAATCATCAAATGTAATCACATACTGGAACCGTCCATCAAAGAGCTTCCCTGGTTATAGAGTGGACACTCGCGATCGGTATTCAAATGTCCCCATTTGTGACACTTAATACACCGTACGTTCCGCACTTGAATGCCAAACGGTTGGTCCCGTATATCCATATTATTTTTAGCAAAACTATTATAATAACAAAATTAGTTGTAATAACTCATTGAAAAAGTCATAAACAAAAGCAAGTGATGACCAGACCTTTCTCGGGGAGCATTCCTCTGCCATTCAAACTTATATTCGGGTTCGTCGTCCTCTTTGAGCCGTTCCTTCTGCGCTCCTTTGGGCGCCTCATACATGAAGTTCAACGACAACTTGTCCTTACTTTCCGTACTCACTAACAGTCTGTATAAACAAATCATACAATTAGTCAATTCATATACAACTCAATCATAATTAATATTAGCAAACAAGTCTATACCTGTTGTTATACAAGTCCTGCTCCTTTTCGTATTGAGTCCTCAACTCTTCCTCCTTCTTCTTATTATCTGCGTCTCTCTGTTCAGCCATCCATACCTGTCATCAATGGTTCAAAACATACAATCAATTAATTAGCAATCAATGCTTATATTTATACATTTGCAATGCATTTCAATATGACCATGGTCATTATGGTCATTATGGTCATTACTAACCCGTTTCATATTATCCCTGGACGCCGGATGGAAAGGCTTTTTGCACATAAAGTTATTAAATCCTTTACCCATTGTTTAGCCGATTAGTTGGACAACAAATTGAATATAAATGACAATCAATTGACAATTGAATCAATCAATTGATGGCAATCACAAAAACGTTGAAGAAATGAGTGTTTATGTTGTGTTAGAGCTGTTAAGTGGTCGACAGATGGCGAGAGAGAGTGTATAATATGCAGTGTTTTGGCATTCATTGCATTGATTGACACATTTGTTTGATTTTGAAGACAAAAAACGACTGATTTTTCTCTCATTTGATTTTTACAATCGCTTTGAAATGCATTGACTTTCATATCATTATAATTAAAGTTGTGTTTAAATTGAAATTTATTGTATTATTATAATTATAACTAGTTTTGTTGTTTTGTTTGATTGCATACCTGTATAGCAATTGTTTAACAAATTGATTGGCATTTAAATTCATATTCATATCAATAGTATTGGCGTCTAATTAGCCGTAAGTAGTGTTGGATTTTAAAAGTGATTTTTATTACATTATTATAAATACTTTGTATGAGTTTTTATATTTATATAATAATATTAATTATTAATTAGTGTTTTATTTTTATATATAAATAAATTAATTTTTTTACAATGAATTTCATTTTTGATATAAATTGACGGCACATTTGATTTGGTATTAATAATTACAGTACAAGTGTAGTGCAGTTCATCAAACAGACTGTGTTTTTATTTGTTTGTATTAATTAATGTGATATTAATTGTTGTTATGATATATGAAATGTCTGTTTAATTATTTATTTCATTACTAAATATATAAAATATTTAAAAATGCAATCAATTTGTTTGCCACAGAAAAACCATATGCCATCGCAAGAAGTGCTCATTTGTTAGGCCTCTCTCTTTCTCTCACTGGCAGAGTCTGGCTGTCTATCTGTCAGTCTATCTCTCGTTGTGAATGAATAGCTGAAAAAAATCCCATCACTCTCTTCCGACAAACAAACCAAACATCCATTTGATTTGCTGGTGATTACTGGTACGGCTAAGACACTACCTTTACCTCTACTACCAACAGATCAACTGATCAACACATGTTTGATACGATAAATGGTGGTGTGATTTGTTGGACGTGATAGCTATGAATGCCATAACCAGTGCGTTGGGAATCGGCGATGAAATACGCGAACTCAAGTTAGGACCCACACTGACCGGCAGAGACTCGGCCACTTCGGCCAACACTTCATTCCACACCATTAGATGTAAGTCTCACCCAAACACACACTCAACATACTCTGTACTCTACCATATGTTTATAACTTACCATTGATTATCAATTATTCATACAATGTTCGCCACTTTGATCCATTCAAATATGACTTCATTTTCAGTCGTTTTTGTTTTGTTTATTTGTTGTTTGAGTTATATTTTAAAACATTTCCAATGATTTAATACATAATCTGTATTGCGATATACCATTTGAAATATATTTCACGATTTGAAACTTTTGCTCTCATTTTAAGAAATTAATTTAATTACTATTTTATTAGTTTTTTTGTGTGAAAATATTTTCCCAGCGATTCATCGCAACTCTCATGAGATGTTTAAAGTCTTACTTTCACTTTAAAAGTCTGGAAAATACTAAATAGATTTAATGAAATGTTTTGCGAAAGTCTTATTTTTCAATTACTATTATTAAGCCATTATTATCAACAATAGCTAACTATTTTGTAATTATTGTTTTTGAAGACTTCATAATAATTAACACACTTTTGTGCATATTTTAAAAAGTAGTTGTTTTGTAGTCAAACGACTATATTTATAAATTAACTTACATTTATGATACATACATGTATGATTTAAAGTTATTGAGAATTTTGAGATAACATTGGTTTGAATGGTATCATATGTTTGACTCGTAAATAGCATTTTATTTTTCTTAATATTTAGTTAGTAATAAATATTTAACTTTTAAAGCCGACAGTCAGTACTGAAAGGCTTGAATGAGTTGTCGACTTTTGATATTTAAATCATAATTATATTTGCGATTAGAAATAGCGACTGATAGCGCGATTCAAAGCATTTGTGAATAAGTTTTATTGAAAACTTATGGCAATAGTTTTTGTTTTGTTTTTATTAGTTTTTTAATATTTCAATTTATCTGAATCTTAATTTTGATTAAAATATTTTGTTTGAATATAATGTTTATAATTAGAGTATAAGTGCCAAAGGCTTGAGTGCATCAATAACTTTATGGCACACAATATATATTTTCTATATTTGACATCAATTCATAAACTTATAGTCTCTCTCTCTCTCTCTCTCTCTCTCTCTCTCTCTCTCAGACGCTGTAAGTCTTATTTTATTTTTATTGGTTTTAATGTATTTCGTGATTACTTTCCAAACGAGAATTTAATTTTTTTAATATCTGACTTAAATTGAGACACAAATTGTTTTAATCCGGTTTTCAAGAAAGTGTTTTTTATAGCTTTTGGCGATTACTGTCTATCAATCATACATTAGATTTTTATGTTTGATTTGTTTCAAAATTATATTTAGTTTTAAGTATTTCCTACATATGACTGGTAACAGTAATGGCTTTCAAATTGATTGCCCGAAATGTTTTCTCTCTCTCAGCTTCACTACTGAATGACCCACTTATAGGACTCTAACCTTCAATTTGTTGTCATTTTTGTGATTATGTAAATACATTTACCGAAGAAAGTAAACCAATCATTTATTTACAGTAATTGTATTCATTTATTAATAACTAAATAGTTTATATAATATTATTATTGTTTTAATTTAAATCTTCAAATGAACAATAGTATTAAGTTTGAGTGAAAATTAAAGTAACAATTAGTTATTAAATTCAATACAATATGTGTCAAGGAATTCAACACTTAATGTTTAGTTTTTCAAAAATAATTATAAAAATGTATTGAAAAAAAGTATTTATTTTTGTTTATTAATTTAGTTATTGTTTTTGTGAATATATTTTAGTTGTGATAAAGTTTTGTTACTTTTAAATTAAAAGTTTTAATTACTTTAGAAAATATTTTGTTTAAAACGCTATTAATTAAAATGTTATTTAATAAAAGTATGAGTTTATAAGTTTATATGAAATTAATTAAACTAATGAATAAATTTTATAAATATATAAATTCATTGAAAAATAAATTTAAGAAATAATTTAGAGGACAATAACCTATATATTGAAATTGTAAATAGTTTTTTTTCTAGTGCTCAATACACTTAATAAATAATTTAAATGAAAATATAATATATTTATATCTAATGACGGCTTTTAAATACTTGTTTTGTTGGTTACCTTTAATTAACATAAATATTGGGCTCATATTTTGGTTTCGATTTTTATTTCCTTTCTTTTTTTTCGTTAACATAAAAGTTATAAAAATAAACTAAAAGAAAGTCTCGTTTTTTAATATAAAGTATTTATAATATTTAAAATCTAGTCTTTATTTAGTAGTGTAACAAGTTTTTTTATGTTATGTATGTAATACATAATGATTAGCAAGTAAAACACTCACCACTTATTTATTAAAAATGATTTTTATTAAATATAATTACTTTTGTTTGTATTTAAAATCTGATTAAATAAAAATATATGTATTTTTTATATGCAATTGTGAATGCATTGCCAACTTTTGCATTTTCAAAGTTGTTTTAATGTGTTTTTTGCAAATTAATGGCAAAATCCTATTGTATGACAAAATAACTTGTTTAATGTTATTTGACAATTGGTTGTCAAATAAAATACCCGTAAATAAATTTAAACAAAATAAATATTTGTAGTTATTTTTTATTGATTAATGTGTGATATAATGAATTTGCAATATAAATGTCATTAGAGATTATTGTACTGTAATTTAGCGCAAACATAAACCCCATTAGGTTTACAATTATATATATATTGTTATAAATTTTTATATTTATTAATAGTTTAGTAATAATATTTTGAAATTGTTTAATAATTAAGTTGCAAATTAAATTGACATTGATATTTATATGGACTTGTCCTGGTTGTTTTTATGACCAGCACATATTTTAGGTTACAATTAAATGTGTGTTTAGTAAAAAAAATTTATGTTAACATTATTGTAAAACTACTGATTTTGTGATATTTTTGTTTTAGAAGTTAATACAGAAATAGTTAATTAATGCAAATATTTCATCGGTTAAGCTTTGGTTTTATTCTTCATTTAAAGTTAATTTAGAAAAAAAATTACATTAAAAAAAAGTTTCACTTAAAAGGTTTTTATATTAAAGTTACTATAAATGGCATTTAAAAGTGTATTTAGTATTAGTTTCAAAACTAGTGGTGCGAAAAATATTTGTGAATATTTTTAGCTCTTTTTTCTGTATATATAAAAAACTTGTTCAACGATTTAGATTAGAAGAAGAGATATATTTAAAAATGACAAATAATTGTCAAATAATTTCTTACCTTTTATTTCTCTCAATTAGTTGACATTCTTATGCATTTAATAAACAATTTTGTTTGGATAGTAAATGTACTTTTAAAATAAATATAATTATTATATTTTTAATTTTGTAATTTATTGCCTGGATTTTTAATTTGGTTTTATAATTTTTCAATATATCACTTGCTAAGCTTTTTTACATTTAACTATTAATTAATAATTTTATGTATACTTTGCGGTAAATCTTTTCATTCATTATGGAAATGATTACATTATTTTTTTTACAAAATTTATTGAATTAGTTTTTTAATGAAACATTTAGTTTTAACATTCTTAGTCTTTAAGTATTTATAAGTTAATTAATAGAGTTTTAATTTTTTTTGTAATGATTATCAGATGACTTCAAACCGGCTTCTGTGGATCGGGAGAAGGAAGCGGTACTTCATGTGGAGGCCAACAACAAAGTGACGGTCACCGCACCCAACACTGAAGGGTCGGGAAGCGCCGAAACAGTGTTTAAAGGGTCACGAAAAGCACATCAAAAAGAGTGTGTTTTAATAATAGATCACAAAACGGGAGAAATAACATTAGAAAAGTTGAACCAAAATATAACAGTTAAGAGAACCCGTCAACAGAACCCTAGTAAAGGACAGAAGCAATTGACTGGTCGTCCAAATACGCCCAATGATAGTAAGAAATTAGTGCCACAATTGCCTCAATCGCATCAAAAGCCAAATTCTCCGATCACTACAAACCGCCAAAATTCGCCAAATAATGCAAACCATAAGCAAAAATTGTCTCCAAATAAGGCCAACTCTAACGGACAAACGTCGAGTCAATCGCATCGCAAGAGTTCGCCCACCAATCAACCCATCAGTCCCTCAATGCCCACATTGTCGTCGTTGTCGTCTATGTCTTCGGCTAATAGTAAGCCATCGGTTGGCAATTCGAGTACGAGTTTTGCTCACAACAAACGTGATAACATTAATGGAGCCTTAGGTCTGTCCGACTCGTCCAGTGATTCTAGTGATCACGAGTCGTCCTCCAGTTCTAGTGATAGTAGTAGTGAATCGAGTAGTGATGAAGAAGTGGTCGCACCAGTGGCACCACCCAAACCAACACAACATTCTTCTAGTACTTCTAAAATGACAGCACATAACATGTCTTCGGTTAGTATCAACACAACTAATGGCAACAATAGCAACAAGAAAGTCGACCGAAAGTCCAACCATTTCTCTAGTGATGATGACTCGGATGAATCGACACCCGCTTCCAAAACTTCCAAACACAACGGAACTAATGGCAATACTTCTGTATTGCCATCGATGCCTAAATTCAGTCAATTAAGTATGTCTTTTATTTGTTTTATTGATAATATCCGATACTTTTTTTTCCTAATGATTATAATAGTTTTGTTTTGTGAAATGTCGCTCAAAAGGCACTCATTTGTCACAAAACATGTCAACTCGTCTACACTTTTTCTAATTTCATTGTTTGTCTTTTGATTTTTAGGCGAAGATCTTCGGTTGAGTGAGTCTGGAAGTGATAGCGAAGACTAAATACCTAATTATCTGTTAAATAAAGTGTTTTTTTAATGATATCCAATTGTATTATACTATTTGAGATTTTTTCTTTAAAATATGTTTTTTATTATCAAATGTTTGGATAAATAATAGTTTTGAATTTATTTCGAAACTTTTTTATGTTTTTTTTGAGTTGAAAATATTGTTATTTTCTGTAATTTATGACATTAATTATAATTATTATTAATAAATAATCAGTGCATTCAATGGATTGTCTTTGAATTTTATTTAAAAAATAAGATTTTATAATTACCGGCCATTGAAATCAAATTTTGGAAATAATTATTACAAATTTTATATTACAAAACAAAATTACAATTTTAATGTCTCAACAGTATAAGAGACTTTATTTTTTAATCTATTATTTAGTGAACCAAAAAACTATATTGCTTATTTTAGTGACTTTTGTTGATTTTAGTAAAAAGTGATTTATTGAACTGTGGTTATCCTATCCTGTGTTTTGAGACCATTTTTTCAATCAGACTTAAATCAATACAAAACATTTAAAACAATAGTAAATTTACTATTTAGAAATGTTTTGTAACAACACTTGTCTATAATATAAAAAAAAAAGTTTACAATACTTATTGATTAAAACGATTTAAGTGTTGCTTTAAATTCAATAAGAATTTTATATTCAAATAAAATTAGTTTAAAAGTTTCATTAATTTTGTTCATTTGATTTTTTTGTTGTCTTTTTTTTATTAAGTTTTAGATTTGATTTTGAAAATTAATAATTTTAAGTCAAAATTTGGCAACGATTGCATAAATACATGAACATGTGATTAACACTAATTTAAATTCACTGCAAGTATATATTTGAATGCGTTATCACCCGTATAGACACAAAAATTTTTGTAAAAAAGTTTGAATTTTATAGTGAATTGGAAAATATAATTGAAAACATTTAGTCTGGTTTTAAATTAAAAGTTTTATTTAAAATATAATAATTTTGTACAAAAGTTTTATAACAAAACTTGGGCTAATAAGTGAATAAACTATTGGACATTTATATGACCAAGGTAACTAAATTTAATTAGTGTGTAATTGTAATTTATAAATTATAAGCATATATTTAATTATGAATAAATTTATTTAAATATATGTATTTTTCAAAGATATATAGTGTCTGAGGAAAGGTGTGTCTCGATTACAGGTAAGACATATTGTCTTTACATACCTTTAAAACAAACCAAAAAAAGGTATAGTTTTGAGGTCGAGTCGACCCTAAAGAGCCTAAACCTAAACCGAGACCTACGTGTGCCAGACATACAGCCTATGCCTCAACACCTGTTAAACAACACTTGTATTGAGAATATAGTGAAGTGAGTGATGAGCACAACACGAGTCGAGTGTTTACTATTGGCTAATGGTTTACATAACTGACACGTGGTTTGAGTTGTGATGAGCGACTCATTCATCTGTTTTGCATCTTTTAAATCACTTTATTTACTTGTCATCAACTTATTGAACATCACTTCATTACATCCAAGTCTTTACTCAATGGCCACTTCAACCATACCGTAGACATAGACACGGATGTAGTGATTGTTGACATACAGCTGTCACAAGACTTGTCGATGTGTTTTGAGTATTGATTAGTGATTTTGCGGTCAATTATTACTTAAAGAAGTGAAGAAATGAATGTCAAAAACGGAAAACTGCATCAAATCTCCGAAGAGAGTGACCACTCGATGGCCACTCAACAATCGGATCAAACTGTTGTTAATCATCGAAATGCTAATCCAATGAATGGTAAGACAATGCGTGACGAAGAGGTTGACCGGCCGGTGACACTGACAGTAGAGATCAACTCAATGGCTTGGCTTTTGTTTGTCGTTGCCTTTGCCTTCAGATTTTACCGACTCTCCCAACCGGACAGTGTTGTGTAAGTAACATATTAATTGTTTGTCAACTACCATCTGATCCCCATTTGTCTGTCCAATAGTTTTGATGAATTACATTACGGAAAGTTTGTGTCACTTTACTTGAGGGGTGTCTTCTTCTTTGACTCTCAGCCACCGCTCGGCAAACAGTTGATAGCATTGAGCGCTTACGTCGCCGGTTATAATGGCCAACACGTGTTCACTAATATTGGCGAAAGTGAGACAATAATTTTGCCCACAATTTGTTTGAGTTTTATATTAAATTATTTGTTAATAAAACTCACAGAATATGAATCGGATGTACCTCTGAAGGCCTTGCGTTTTATTCCCACACTTTTTGGCTCTTTAATTGTCCCCACAGTCTATCACTTAATTGTTGAAATGGGTTTAACTCACAGGACAGCCACTTTGGCCGCACTTCTCATTATATTTGGTCAGTTTTGTTGTTAGCATTTAGTTGTCATATATTTTACTAATTTAATGGTTTATTATTCAATCAGACAATGCATTACTAACTCAATCGCGGTTTATGTTAATGGAAACGATTCTCATATTCTTCTCATTGTTTGGCATTTTATCGTTTGTCAAATCAACACAAAAACCAACGTTTAGTATTGGATGGATGTCTTGGCTAATCAACTCATCCATGTTTATCACACTCGGCTTTAGTGTTAAATATATCGGAATATTTTCTTTATTTCTCATCCAATTTATTATATTTTGTGACTTTTGGACAAAACTGGCCAATAAATCCATTAAAACCGTATGTTTATTAACATTTAGTATATTTTAACCAATAATTTGATTATTAATTATATGTTTTATTAGTTACATCTGTGGCTGGAGTTTGTGTTTTATGTGTTTAGTATGATAGTGGTGCCGATTTGTATTTATGTCACTATATTCTACATTCACTTATCAATACTCACTAATGCCGGCCCTCACGACAATGTTATGACCAGTGCTTTTCAAGCCAGTCTTGAAGGAGGGTTGGCCTCTATAACTAAGGGACAACCGCTAGAAATAGCTCACGGATCACAAATCACTTTAAGACATACTCATGGAAGGGCCTGTTGGATGCATTCACATCAGGCTCTTTACCCAATCAGATACCCTGATAATCGGGGCAGTTCTCACCAGCAACAGGTCACATGTTATTCATTCAAAGATGTCAACAACTGGTGGATTGTTAAGAGACCCGAAATGTGAGACTTATTTGTTTGTCTTAAAGCAATTAATTAATTAATATTAATGTCTGAAACTTCAGCAATGATTTGATTATTTCGGATCCAATTGACCGAATCAAAGACGGAGATTTAGTTCAACTCATTCACGGCATAAGTGGTCGGGCGCTCAACAGTCATGACGTGGCCGCCCCCGTGTCTCCACAGAATCAAGAGGTCTCGTGTTATATTGATTATAATATTTCAATGCCCGCACAGAACCTCTGGAAAGTCAAACTCGTAAACAATGATGAAACAAACGGCTATTGGCATACCATTAGCTCAAGAGTTCAATTTATTCATGCCAATACATCTCAAGCTCTTAAAGTCAGTCATTAAATGTTGATTATTTGAAAACAATAATAACATTATATTTATTATGTTGTAAACAGTTTAGTGGCAAACAACTGCCTGATTGGGGGTTCAATCAGCACGAAGTGGTCACCGATAAGAACCATAATCAAGAGGACACGGTTTGGAATGTAGAAGAACACAGATATACTAAGAATTCTGATGTGAAAGAAAGGGAGCGTGAGATGGGAATGGCTGAGTTTGTGCCGCTTAAGCCAACACACCTCTCATTCTTGACCAAATTGATTGAATTGCAATACAAAATGCTTGTCGTTAATCAAGAAAATGTTCAAAACCATATCTATAGTTGCGATTCACCCATAGATTGGGTAACACTTACCAAAGGAATTGCCTATTGGGTCAGCCCTGACAGCAATGTAAGTCTCGTCGCGATCAACCAAATGGTTTTATAATTAACTAATTAATTTAATTTAACATTAGGCACAAATACATTTGATTGGAAACATTGTATTATGGTATTCGGCAAACATATCCGTTATTTTATATTTATTTTTATTTATTTTCTATTTATTACGAAGAAAAAGACATTTTTACGACATTTCTGATGGTAAGTCCTATTAGGAAAGTATCAAATGAATGGCATTCACATAATTATTTTAAATTTACTTTTAGATCAATGGTATAAATTTGTGAGATGTGGTCAGTTTTTTATGGTGGGATATTTTGTTTATTTGGTGCCCTACTTCTTGTCCGATAGGACACTCTTTTTACACCATTATCTTCCAGCACTTGTATTCAAATTGTTGCTAATGTCAGCACTTATTGAACACTTAAAGTGTTGGATACCTCCCAGAATGGTCTACAGTTTGGTTGCGATACTTATATCATCAATAATATACACATATACTAAATTTTTGCCATTAAGTTACGGTACGGGAAAACTAACGGCCAGTGATGTATTGAATTTGAAATGGCGCTCGACGTGGCAGCTCATCGTTCATAAACCATAGACTTTATACATTCATTTCAGTGCCAATCAATGCGAGTATATATTTATTTTGATACAAATTTTTAATAACAGTATTTATTTTTAAAACTTTTTTTATTTTGTTATATAAAATGAATAAATTTTAAATAAAACTTAAGACTTATTTAACTTAAATTATAATAATATTACAAAAACAATAGCAAAACTCACTCAACATTTAATGTTCGGGTCGTTGTCTATAATAGTGACCACAGAAGGAGTCAATCGACTGATTAGTGCAAACCGTTGTTCTTCTTGCATCGTATTCTTCCACATCATTTGGAAGAGTTCTGTGGCTATTGAGTCCATATCTCTTTGTTTGGCGTTTGGGTCTAAAGTGATTCTCTTGTAATTAATCGCTTTTAAGACAATCACCGCTTCTCTATAGCGGGAATTGTGGTGATCTGTGTATTGATGCAAAGACATCATGTCTTGAGCTTCAATTGTTTGGACATTTTCTACAATTATTGTATGTTTTCCCTGAATATCAAAATTGTCATCAAATTTGTCGACAATATCTCTCGAATTGGTTTGTTTGCCATCAATTCGGACCGAATCGGTCTCATTGTAAGCCTTATTAATAGCGGCCACCAAATCATTGGCCACACAATCCAAGACATTCGAGTGGTCATCGGATGCCACCAACAGTACCACCGCAGGCGCCATCAAATTATCATAATTTGAATTATCATCCAACACTTTCTTGACCGCTACGTTCAACACCTTTAGACCAATTGGTGGCAATACTTGCGAGTATTTCTGCCGAAACCCATTGAACTCATCGTTAAATATCTGCCATTTGTTCAACTCATTGGGTGTATTGATTGGAAACAATGATCCCCAATAATCTTTGGCCACAAGACATCCTGAGGTTAATGTCAACAAAATGCCAATTATCCATAACAACCAATTGCATGAAGAGTTGTTGGATTGACTCAATTGATCCGATTTGTTGGGTAGTTTGTGACCAGACTTTGGTTTAAGTGTCTTCGGTGGTGATTTGTTCTCCACATTATGCATATCACGTCTCACATCTTGATAATAGTTGGGAATGTGTTCATCACGTTTGTGGTCCTCGTAGTCATCCAACGCATCGTACTCTTCTTCAATGAGATGGTTATCGATCTCTTCATCCATTTGATTGTCTTCTTCGTTGTCTTCGGTGTCCAAGTGTTCAAAACCCAGTTCTCGACGTCTGCCAGCATTCGGACCGTACGGACTGTATTCGCGACCACTTCTAAGGGTACGTCGACTCATATCGGATCAGTTGTTGACCATTAAATGCATGGATCAGTTAATCCTTATCTCAATTATCTCTTTTGAATATTTCAAAACATTTCACTTTCAGTGCTCTTCATAAACAACGTAACACATTGTGAAGCAGTGGTTGTGACACTTGTTTTGATCCACTTTTATATAAATAAGTGTTTTATAAACATTTAAATTCAATTATATAATTATATTTCTATATAAATTGTGTTTAAAACTAATGATTTGTTTAGTTTTATTTAATTATTTTTAAATTAATTGTGTTTTTTGAATAAAATTAGTTAAGTTTTAATGAAAAGAAAGTAACATTTTATGTGAATCTATAAAAAGCATTGCATTTAACAAGTGATGCAACGATCGTCTGAATTGTGTTTACATTTTAAGCGTTGAATTGAAGACCAAAAATGTCTTCAAACGCATCCATCGATGACTTAGAGGAAGGAGAGATTGAAGACAATTTGGCGTTTGAGCCAAGATTTGGTCACAATTTGACGCCAAATGAGACAATGGGTCGCGTCGACCGAAGCGGACGCAAAGTATCGCCGATGTTTCGGTCAGTATTGACCGATAGTCCCAACTCTTTGTTTGGTTTAAGTGATGTCGACCTCAGGTTTGACAATCGATTCAGCGATTGCGATGACCGAGTAGTGGCCAGTAATCCACCACCACTTCGGCCTCAAAGACATCCAAATGTACCCACATTTATGACCAGAAATATTAACCCAATGAACCCTCGTTTGAGGTCACCATTTGAACCACCGTTTTGTGACAATAGATATGGTTCGCGACCACCGATGCGACCTCCGATGTGTTCATTTCCGCCTCCATTCAGACCTAACAATCAAATGCCTTACCAAACTCGCCAATTGGGCCAAATGTCATCATTACTTCCAACACCTGCTCATCCATTAAGACATTTACCGCCGATTCATTCGTTTCTACCGATACGGCCATCAATTAGTCAGCCCTTCGATGGCTCTAATTATCAACATTCGCCGCAACAGTCGATGTCATTCATGTCTAATAGTCCGACCGAAGGCGTGACCCACACTTCTGTTACCGAACCTCAATGTGTGAACTCATTTGTGATCCCAAATACAAGTCACTCAACCATTCCGTTGATTTGCGACCCAAACGACACTTCAATGCAAACCTTACAATCAGGACAGACAACTGAAGAGGTTTACAACACAGAAGTGACCAACTTTTTGAATTCATTAAATAACAAAACAATAGTCTTAGAGACAGCTAATGATATAGAAGAAGTGGAAATGTCTGACCAGTCAAACGATGCAGACCTTTCACCATATGATCCCGAAGAAGACATCACTAATTTGTGTAGACTTTCGCCCATAAAAGATACTAAACTAATTGATAGTACGAGTGATACAAAGATTTCATTCAGTAATGAAAGCGACGGTAAAGAAGAAAGACTGAAACGTTTGCTTAAAAGTGTTAATTCATCCAAAACTAGTGAAACTAACAAAAGAAGTGGTTCGCGATCTAAGACATCGAGCAAACGATTCAAACCAATGCAATCGCAACCAAGTGATGGCGAATGTTTGTCTCCTGTACGTAAATCTTCATCAAAAAATCTTCATTCTATAAATTGCCGTAAAAGTGGTCATAAAAGTAGACGAAAAGTTAAACAAATGGCCAAAAAACGTGTGGTTATAGTGGGAAGAGGAGAGCAAAGTGTTGGCGAATTGAGACCTAAATCTATGAATAGTATGAAAGAGTCTTCGTATGAAGATTTGCTCGAAGAATACGATCGATTGAAAGAACAGCTAAAAGAATTGGAGAGCGAAGAGAAGGTCAATGTAGTGACAATTATTGACAAAGAAGAAGAGGAAAATATAGCCAAATTTGTGACAAATAAAGACGATATGTTTGGTATGAGTAATGAATCCAAAGATAATATAAACCGCATTGAAGAAGAAGGAGAGGTGAATGAGGAAGAAGATGATGAAGAGGGGGAAGAAATAGAGTTAAGACGATTGGCACTCGAGTCGAAAAAGAAGAGAGAATTAGCAGAACAAGAGAATGAAGAGTTAAAACTTCGGCAACAATTGCTTAAATCATTGTTTAAGTCGAAAGCAAAACCTAATTCTCCGATTGTTGTGGAGAAAGAAAGCAAAGAAGAAGTAAATGAACTAAATGTTGAAAATCTTATTACACTTAACGAACAGATTTCAAGTGAAGAATTGAATACTGATTTACAAACAACTGTTAATATGACTGCAGATATTGAGAGCATTGTAAAAACAATCGAACCATTGAAACAAATTTCTAAATTAATAATTAATTTTGGCGAAGACTCGACCGACGATGAACAAGAGTCCAGTTTATCGGTTACTAATATTCCCAAAGGATTGGATTCATTCCTAAGACAAGCGCGTCTACGATCAGAGACAAAAACAAAGGCATCGCAACCCTTACCAGTGCTCTCTATTACTAAACAACGAGAACTTCAACAATTGAAGGCAGAAATACATCGAAGAGAGCTAAACCAAGTGAATGATAAGAAACTAAAAGAAAATGAACTTCTATTGAAATCGTCGAAAGAAAAACTAACGGAGAAGATGTCGAAGAAAAATCTACTCAAAACTAGAGTCACTTTAAAGAGAAATGCTTTACGAAAGGCTCAGATACAGGCGCGTAAAATGCAAGAAGCATTTATCGCCGCAACACGTGTCGTATCGGCTACTGCTTCGGAGTTTCATTCATTCAATGATGAGTTGAAAAATATTGAGAAAGATGTCAAACAAGAGATTCAAAACATTGCTAACTATAAGAAAGAATGTCTTCGAATGGGAACTAAACTACAGGGAAACACATATAAGTTGCCGATTGCCGTCACATTTAAGCGCTCCAATAGTTTAAGCACTTCTAGCAGTCCTAACAAAAAAGATACAAAATTAGAAAATAATAGTCTATCCAAAGAAGAATTGTTATTAAAGTTAGAAAACTGTTCAAAACTATTGGATCTAAAGAAAGCTAATCTGTTGAGACCTTCATCACCCAATCCATATGTTTTGAAAAATACTCAAAATTTTGACACAAATAATGATAAAAATGATTGTCAAAAGAATTTACAACTTTTGGCTAAAGATTTGCTGAAAATTAATTCAAACGATTGGCTAATGTCTTATCAATGTTTTCTGGAGAATATGTTTTTGTCTAAATGTCAGCCAAATGTCAATATAAATATTGCAGAAATTGACTCTCAATTGTCAAACAATTACAAAACTGAGAGTTTTGACAACACTTACGATAGCGTTTTGTCACATTTGCATTCATATCGACTGATTGAAAATCAACCAAAGAATATCAGTTCAGATCATTGGACCAATAATTTAAATCCATTGCAAGAAATTTGCAAATTTGGTATAAAATATTTTTATAAAGTTTATGACAATTTATTTCAATTACTTTTTTTTTGGCTATATTTGCAGATTTATTGGGCACTTGTAATGACGAGAAATGTTTGGGACAACACATAAGTAAGAATTTGTTAAATCCTACCAATAAATTAGTGGATCTATTACTATATGAACCAAAAATTGCGGGAATTACTGCAGAAATTCCCGATCATATTCCAAGTGAATTATATGAAGCAATAAAACAAAGATTACAACAATTTGCTCAGAAACTGATTGATTCCCACCCGAAGCTATCGTTGGAAATTATTTGCCGAAAAATTGCCGAACAAATAAGAAGACGAACCAAACAGTCACCTGTTTGTCAATTGACTCGACGTATTCCTAAACAATTTAATACATTTAGAATTGACGTCCCTTTTGATGATCTCATGTATCGATTTAACATTAGAGACAAGACATTAATCATAAATAAGACCAAAATATCTGAATTGAAACTATCGGCCGATCCGGACATTTACATCAAAAATCGGTTTTATGCTCCCGAAGGAGTGCCCATTAGTGCACAACTTGAGACAACGCTGGCTTCAGATCCAAAGAATATTCAATTGTGGATCAAATTGGCTTATTATTACATCAGTCGATGCGCCGATCATCCATTTGCTGACTCTATTGACGGCGCTCTTAATGTTTTATCCCGAGCTTTAGAGCAAAACAAGTCAGAACCCGAGCTATGGGAACACTATCTCTTTATTTACTCGAACAGAATCGTCAAAAAAGGTGAAGATTCACGGTTTGACTTGAAGAACATCTGCTTAAAAGCTGTTGAGCACTGCCCTCACTATAGGGTCTGGAAATGTATTTTGTCTTTATTTATAAGTTTTACTGATAAGATTACACTTTCAAATCAATTGCTTAATAATTTGCTCAACAATTCATTGTTTGGTGTTGACGACTTTGACGACCGTTCGCATCAAATATTAGAAATATTTTTATTTAAAATACATTTAAATTTACAACAAAACAGTCCCAAAGAATCAGTTGAAGAATTTATTAGAGCACTGGACGCTACTTTCGATGACACGACTCATAATATAAGCAAAGAGTTGACAATTAGTGACCGAGTTTTTGCGTGGATTTGTTTTACTTATTTATTAATTAATAATAATATGCCTAACCATTGCTTTGAACTATCAAATCAAGGATTTCCTGAACTTATTAACAAAAGTGTTTTTATATTTGATTGGATGTCTTTAAAAAATAAGTTTAATTTAAATGAAATGAAAGCTCATTTGAATAAAGCTGTTGAACAGTGCGAAGTGAATGATGAAAACGCTTTGATTGTTAATCAAGACTCTTATGCCATTCATTTGAATTTAGCCGAACTTTATTTGGTTTGCGAAAGTGATCACAAATATTACGATTATTTGATTGAAATAACAAAACATCACTCAATATTAGGTCCATTAATAGTCGAGCGTAGATTTAATGCAAACAAAAACTATTCAAATTTAATTGAAACTTTGAAGCAAAGCTCTGTTTATGCGAATGAAGACAATATGAGAATTCGTTATACTGTAGCCAAACATTATGCAAGGAATAGCCAGAATTTGGATGCAATTAATGAATTGCTTTCAATTGTTTCAAACTATTACGACAATTGTATGATTAGTATAACAAATATCAAACAGGCATTTGAAGCTCTTCTGTTAGAGGCTCAAGAAAACAATCCTAACTTTGAGTTAATTAATTGTCGAAATGCCAAAGAATTTCATTTTTCAATTTTGTGGTTATCTTATATGTAAGTTATTGTCATTTATTTGAAATGCAAAATGAATAAGAATTTGATTAATTAACTGTTAATTAATAGACTGTATTTGGAAATGGACTACAATTCTAGTCAACAAATTGAAGCTGCATTTCAAACTGCATTAGCTCTGAGTTCTGTTGATGGAAGCGATTCCAAAGATTTACAACTTTTATGGTCCAAGTAAGCCATCAAATGTTTGATTTGTAAGACTTTATTAAATATATTTTCAATAGTTATCTTGAATTTGCGGCTAAAAACATAGAAAATGAAAAACAATTTATGGATTTGTTTGAATCGGTCAGACACTGTTGTCTAACTATAAATGATTCAACATTTCAATTACAAGTAATCAAATTCTTGTGTCAAATGTTGTCACCAAATGAGAAATCAAAGGCTTTGATTCAATTCGTCAAATTATTACCACAAAATTTAGACATTACTCTCACAGCTATTTATTATTCACTTCAAATCGATCAAAAGGAAAGGGTTTGGCTTTTGATTAATTCAATTGTTTTTGACAAAAAGATTCGCTTTAAATCAGTAGAGTTTTGGAAAATGTAAGTCTATTTGTATAACAAATAATTGTTATTTTATTGTTATTACTATGTGTTTCCAGTGCTATTGGTCTGGCCATTGAGAGGAGCGATCATTTATCTGTTCACAAGTTTTTTCAAATATCAATCTCTATAATGCCTTACAATTCAATTTTGTGGCAAAATGTAAGATTAATTATTTAAAAAAAAAACTTTACAATTAAATGTTAATTATTTATAAATTTAGTTCAAGACATACGAGACAAGTATTAGACATTCGGAACATTTAAAGCAAGCAAAAGATATTTGTGATAAACAGTTGAATATATCACCATTTTTATAGATATTTAATTATATATTGAATTAATATTTTAATAACAAATTTATTTGTTAATTATTTGTTGTATTTTCTAATTTTTTGCAAATAAACAATTATTTATTTAATTAAATTTGAATTCAAAATATTTATCAAAATATTTATTAATTATTTTATAAATTAAATTTTGATTGTAAGTAATGATTACTACAAATATAAATGAATGATCCTTGTTAGCAATTAGGATATGCTTATTAGTTAGTATGTGAATGATTGTGATAACAGTAAATACTTCGGGTGTGATGACCATTATTTTGGTTATTGATATATCAATCATAATATTTAGTTAAAGATTGATAAATATACTAAATATTGAAAATGAAACTGTCCTTTAATTTTTGTAATAAATATATAAAATTAAGAGTTAGATTAACCATAACTATAACTATCATTAATAATATTAGTATTATCTCTATTAATTAATTCTTAAATATTATTAATAGATATTTAAACTAAAAATATGTAGCAATTATACAATCGTTCTAACTAGTAAGTAAAATTTAGTTTTAGCCTAAATTTAACCGGCTAAATTAACTGTAACAACACTAGTTATGGATTAGGAATATTTTTCACTTGTTGTGCAGTTTTTTTTAAATATTTAATTTCATTAATAACTCGAAGATCTTTGCAAAATATGCGTTAAGCCATGAATTTGTCTCGTTAGCAAAGTTGGAGCAACATATTTAACAAAGTTTGACTGCATTTCATAATTTAATAATTATATAAATTCAACTAAAAATTTTAATTATTAATACTATTGAATAATTAAATACTTTTGAATCAATAGTAAACAATTTATAAATATTTTTTGGTCAACATATTAGCAAACCTAATCAATTATATATAACTATATAATAAAAATTAAAATTTTAACAAATTAAATAATTATGAACAACTAAAATGTTTAATTAACAAAATTATTTGTAATATTTAAATATACAAATTAATAAATATGTTTATATTAGCATAAAATTTATTTCATATACTTTTGATCAATATTTAGGAATTGAGTGGGAATTATAGGAAAAATATTCAAAGCGTTGTCGACAATCATATATATTTAGAAAACAAGCCATTAATACAAGAATATGAACGTAATATTAGTTAACTGTAAGCAACAAATAGAGGCTAATGTAAGTAATAAGTAATTTTGATGATTCAAACACATTAAACGCATCCTTTTCATTGCCTTACATTGACTTTTGTATTGTATTTACAATTAGGATACAAATTGTACCTATCGTTTAGCAGTTTTTTAAATTGAAGCAATAAATTGTGTTTGCATTGCTATTTGAAGCAACTCTTAATGTAAGCTATAAATTGTATACAAATTGTTTGTATTGACACAATTATAGGCTAATCCCTCCCTTAAAACAGTTTCCAAACAAAAGTTTAATTCTTTATTAAATAAAAGCCAAAGAAGTATTGGAAATATTTTAACCAATATTTTAGTTTATTTTTACTTTTCTTTGCGTCATTTGAATGAATGAAAAGATAATAATAAAATTCAGAAAAAAGTGAACCATTTCTTCAAACGTCGAGCCATTCAATTGGCTTTCATTATATACTTTTTATGTACATTTTGTATATTTAGATCTAAATTAAAGTAAAATTAAAGTTTTGAATATAAATATTTAGTCAATTATTATAAGGAAACAGTAAATGTTTGAGGCAATGCTTTTTTATTGATTAAAAACTTTTTGAACCATTAAATTTGTAAATCAATATCTATTCTTCAAAATATACAATAATAATTTGAATATAAATTGAGTAAAACTTTTTATATGAAAAAAATTTTACGGCAAGTTTGACCCGTGTTTCCCATTTTAAACATTCAATATATTTATATATCAAAAGACATTTCAATTCAATTTAAGTCCAAAACTTATTATTTGATATTGAAGTGAAGTTTTGAAGAAATAATCTTTTGGTGTCTCTAAAAAGCAATGCTTGAGACCACAGACACTCACAAGACATTAGTATCGGTTTTATCACTATTTTTATTGTCCATAAGTGTGAGGACTAGTGTTGAAGGAAACAATGAATTGAGTGATACATCAAATAATTGGAATAAAATATTTCAGTTGAGAAGTGAAGACGACTGGAGACACATCTGGCACTCGGAAAAACACAAGCGTTGCTATCAGGACCTCATCGATCATATGGAGTGGGTCTGTGATAAAGATATCTATAAACTTCGCAAAAAACGTGATCTTATTGAAGGTTTGTTTGAAAAACTATATTTAAACTATATTTTTACCAATTTTATTGAATCTAATGGTAAATAATAAACCAATTTATAATGATTAAGTTGAAAGACTGGAATCGTTCACAAATGGACCCTTTCTATTGCCAAAAGAAGCCAATAATATGTTCGGTATTTTTAGACTTAAAAAATCCAATAATAAGAAGATTAAGAAAAGAGGAATCATTGACGAGTGCTGTAACGGACCGGCCGGTTGTTCGTGGGAAGAGTACGCCGAGTATTGTCCAGCAAATGGTAGAGTTAGGACTTAAAACACACTATTATTTAGTCTTAATTTTTTCCTTAATTATTTAGTTTGTATTGTATTTTATTTATTTATTTTGAATGTAAATTTGTTGTAAACTAAATGTATTATTTGTTTAAATAATAATTAATAATAAATAGTCAAGAATAACTCAATCAAGTATTTCTAAAACCCATGTTAAAAGCTTATCAATGTGTGTATAATTTGCATGAAAAAAAATTACAGGAATAATAATAAAGTTTTGAAAACGTATGAAAAAGTGCTTTCAATTATGATTTACTTTATTATACAAAACATTAAATGTTGTTCATTATATAATCAATTGATTTTTCAAATAAATGTTAAATCAAATAAATATATATTTTCTCTCTCTCTCTCTCTCTCTCTCTCTCTCTCTCTCTCTCTCATAATTTAATTTAATTCAATTAGTTTTACAAAAAACAAATAGCGTTTATTTTAATTTAAAACACATATTTATATACAATTAAAGGGAGTTTTATATAATTTACGAAATTTTAAACAAAAGCAAAGAAAAGTTTTTTTTACAATTAAATTAAGAAAAACTTTTGTCGAATAGTTGACTATTTTTTGGACAACAAATCGATCAACTTTTTGATATCTTTGTGCATATCTTTGATCGACTCATTGGTACTGTCGGCGCACTCTTTGCTTGTTTTCCGACTTTCTTTCATTTGGTCGATGAATGTGTTGTTGTTGTGTCTCAACTGTTCCACAATTTCAGTACAACTTTCATCAGTGTCTTCGGCTGATTGATGTTTACCACCGCCGAAGGAACTGACCGAAAGTTTAGCGCCGTTATGTTTGGCACCGGGATGTTTGCCATTGAAAAGTGGCCCAAATATCAGTTCTCCCATTACTTCTTCGCCATCCTCTTCCTCCTCATCATTGTTGAGGTTATCGGCTCTGGCCTTAAACAGGAGACCGTTTTTGGCGGTCTTTGGCGATTTCGGTGACCGTTTGAACAGTGCTTTTAACAGTTCAGTGTTTCTCTCCCTATTAGCCGTTGCTTTGGCTACACTTTTACTGCCGTTGTCTTTACGACCAGAACCGTTGGTTTTGACTTTAGTGTTTAGTTTGACGTCTTTACTGTCATTTTTATCATTTGATAATTTCTTGTTATCCATCACTTGGTTTTTGTTTAAGTCTTAAGATATTGACTTTTAAATAAATTAATTCAAATATTTTAAGCCGTTATTTGCAAATTACAGTCAAATTAACGGATAACTAAAACTTTCAAACATTAATGCCATTGAAAAGTATTGATAACAATCCAGAAAATTAGAGAATTTCGTGAATTCTTTGAATTTTTAAAATATTTTCCGTTAATTCACTTAAATTTTCGAATTTCTTTCTTCAGATCAACTGAAGAAGTGATAGATTTTGTGATTTTTTATTCAAATTTTGTTTAAAAATACAAACTCTTAAGAAATAAAACAAAAATTTATTTGAATTTTAAAAGACTTTTATTTTAGACTTAATTTGGAATAAATTCAATGATTTTTATATAAAATTCAAAATCTTTTCAAATAAAGTCTTTGTTGAGAATCGATCGACACTTCACTCTTCCTCTCCTCCGGAGTGCGATCTCTTACTCCTTCGTCGTCGTCTGTGTCCACCACTCTTGCCGT